>NW_019775389.1:439282-451553 GCF_001039355.2 Lingula anatina | reverse complement strand
GGACGAAAATCGGTGCGCGCGCAGGATGTCATCCATAAAATTAAAAAAGTGTGGCCTTATTCCTAATTTAGTCTAGTATTGTTGAACGCTACGCAGTGGCATGGAGGCCATGCAAATACGTCGGGAGAGAATGCATCCGTACTTTTGTGGAAGACACGGAATTTACAGTTGATAAGAAAACACAGACAAAACCATCTCCCCCTTTAACGCGTGGCTCAGTGGGAAAATAAAGACCAAGTTACACTTTTTGGATATTTTCCTATATTATTTTCTCTAAAATATGCCTAACACGAAAAACGTAAAATCATTCGTTTTAGTTCTTAATTTGATGTTTTCCACACAACGTATGGATATTAAAAGCGTAAAAAAATAATCACGCATAATTTTGTTTTTTATACCCCTGGACAAAAGAAACCATCCACCGCGGCTGTGTCCACAATAAGGTAGTACAGCTAGATATTTTCATGTTGCCCCCCTCCTTTCAAAAAAAAAAAGTATGTTGGTTTTCAACGTAATAGGTTGAACTGGTGCAAAAACAAAGTTGCGGTTACGGCATAAACTTTTTTGTTTCTGTACTTCTTTTATTACAATTCAGCAACATGTGAGCTATTGTGAGTCATATTTCTAAGCGACATATTATAATAGCTGGGACAGTAACAGTCTATTTCCGAAGTTTTCGACAAAAGAAATTCTACTGTCGACACTGACTTATGTATTAGTGCTATATTGGTGAACTAAAACCAGATGAATAAATCAAAATAAATTATATTTAATCGTTCATTTTAATATATGTTTGAAATAATAGTAAAGCTTTATAAGTACTTACCGATGTCAGCAAACACAGCGCCGTCAAAACAGAAAGCGACATGGTTGGTTTTCCGTTCTTCTTCGCAATTTTGTTGGGATATTTAATATTTTCAATTCAACAACTTGTTAATCAATCTTGTGGGTTTTTTCCTAAAAACGAGCTATTTTGTTGCCAGATTGACCCTATGTATTCATGTAGCACACTCAACGTTCCTTTTGTCCAATTTCGATAAGAGTTTTTTAAAAATGTTTTGTCTGTGTTCGCTGCTCAGGTGTAGTAACCCCCCTACAGCCGTCTCCTTGTCTGCTGGTACAACACTGTGACAGACTGTTCCGCGTGTCTCGTTTATATACCCGACCCTCGGTGTTGACTTGATTTCCCTACCTGTTTGCGGGGTAGGATGACAGAATCTATAAATTGATAATAAAAACAGCTCTTGCCTTCACGGTTGCTTGCTTTTAGTTAGGGCCTAATCTGGCTTGACGTGAGAAGTTTAATGATGAGTTTTGTGTACAGCTTATATTTATATATATATAAGGGGTCGACTACCTGGTGTTTAGAAAGGTGACTCGTTTTTTGGGGGGGAGAGCGGAGGGAAGTGGTCAGTTATCTGTTGATATTGTTGTGGTTTATTTAAACAGGGTCGGAGATGTACCCGGATAGCAAAAACAAAAACGAGACAATGATGTGGAGGACGCAGAATAGACTAGCCGAGAAAAATCAGTTTTCCTGCGACATTTTGGTTTTGCCGAATACCTGCCTGGGGTCATAAAGAACGATATTTATGATTGGGGAAGAATGTGACTCACCTCTGTACGTACCGGAAGTGCGTGTATTTACACAATCAGATAGAGCGTGGACGTTGGATAGGGGTGGACATTATTTAGACGTTTTGTCATATAAGCTTATGTAGAAGGGGCAAAATATTTGTTCAAAAAATATCAACATACATACATACAACATGATGGTTTGTGTGTGGGAGAAAGTGCGTAATATATCAGACGAGTGCATCTTGGAGGATCTTTGGGGGGTGGGAGGCTTATTTCTTCATTATGATATATTTGTGACCTTTATCTCCTTCGTCCAATTTAAGTTGAAATCGATAAGAAATTATAAATATTAAAGAATAACCTGTCCGACGTTCTTCTGGGATTGTTGTGGTTAATGCATGTTTATCTAAACCTACCTTCTTTCGCTTGATTAATTCGGACTATTGGGTCGCTCAACTGTCGTGGTCAACCTTCCCTATTTCGCGAAATGGGCATTTCTAAATGCACTGTTTTCTTCACATTCTTTGTTTTCTTTATTATCTCTGTTAATCCACGACAATTTTTACACTCAGCCCCACCCTGCATTCCCATAGTAAAGGTGAACGAGGGCAGCAAGCAGCGGACACGGAAAGACGCACCGAGGAAGGACATTGCATGGAGAGCACTACATACCCTCTACCAGGTCTACAGGTTGACTTTTCACAGTTATGTCTCTGGCTAATTCACGACACGATTCTCTGCTGGAGAAAAATATAGAATAATATAATTAATATGCAGCCCTGGTAGAGGGTAAGTATGAGGCAGGAGCATGGAAAGTACCGTGCCTTGCCTGAAGGACCTGCCCTCCCCTCCTCCCCCTACACCCCCCCCCCCCCATCCCCTGTCTCATCAGGTCATCGTGACCATTCTGGTGGACATACCATGATGACAAGACAGGGAAGTACACGACATTGACCATTACTAATACGGGTGACTGGGCGATATTTCCCCTTACTAATAAAACCCGTTGCACACGATATTTCTTCAATGAAAAAGAAAACAATAAATATAATAAAATTATCGACCTCAGAAATGCGTGTTCTTTTATTATGCAAAGTTAGCTGTGGCAAAATGCTAAAGCATACATTGTATATTGTAAATTTCCTTAAAAATTGCTGCAGTAGGAAAAAGCATGTATTTTAACATTAATGTTTGGATCATATACAGAGCATTAAATCTGCGTTTTTCACTGATGGGGTAGGTGGGGGGGGGGAGGCTAAATCAGTCTTACAAATTTATAAAAAAAGAAGGATATAGGAAAGGAAGTTGTGATTGTTTGCTTATCGAGGTCCTTTTTTATTTCAAAAGTAAAAAACTCCCCACATCCCGTGCATGAAGCTGTGGTGAGCGCGTTTTACTTTTCCCCTGCCTTATCTTTCCTCTAGAAGTAGTCCAAGGACTAATCAACTTGAACTTGTGACCGTTATCAATTACTAATTTCCACGTTGACGTCAAGGTTGGGACACAAGTCACCATTGCCTGGACATCCATGCCCATATTAGGCTGAAGATCAAATAAATCGGTGCTATAGATTTAAGACAATTAAACATGAGTGAAATCGTGGACACTAAATGATGTCGCGGTCGTTTAACTAGCACGCGCACGTTTCGCGATCTTATCCCAGTGACGCACAGGCGTCAGCGCTGTGTCCGAAACCACTTTAAAACTTGCCCGATAAAGGAAAATGTAAATATACACTTAGCTCAAAATTGGTGTCTCATTTGAGATAGGACCTGAGTAGCAGATTTCCGCTTCTATAATTTGATGATAAGTGATGATTTTTTGATAGATTACAGGAAGGAGATGAACGTGTGTGCGGATACGCTTTACGAGTTCTTTGTACTTTGTTTGTGACTCATGCGGCACTGATTCAGTTCTGCCCGGGCAGTTTTATCTATTCACCAGTGGACACAATGCATGACCAGCACGTCTAGACCGTAACGGTCAAGCGTTGAAAGTGGGTCAAAGCGTCAGTGGACTGTCGCGGACTCACTGGTTCGGGGAGAGTCACACACTTGTACTTAATTAATGCATTGGTAGTCGACTCAGACTCTGTATTTTTGGCTAGTCACGTAGAGGAAGATAAAGAATTAGTAACAAACAGATAGTATCAGCAATAAAAATTTGGAATGTGAAGCGAAAATTACCTGAACAAAAAATACCACCCAGTGCATATATTAATTTGTCTAATACAAACAGATATTAAATCATAGCGATGCAGTGCACCTTTTGTGTTTTAACCATCTTTATTTTAGCTATGAATATGATTGTAAATGGCGTCTAAACTCTAATTTCTTAAATTTAATTCTTGATTCTAATTTTTGACATTATTATCGCGCCTGTTAATTTAATAGAATGTGCCCCCTACATTCCAAGCTGACCTCCACAAAGCGTGACCCCCCCCCCCCCCCCAATAACGACCCTGTCGTCTGCTTAGAATAATTGACCGACTTTTGTCTCCCCACCCCCACATTTTGCCCGAAGGGTTTTCACCTTGTTTTCTTCCACCTTCCCTTCCCCATTTCTTTATTTTTTGGATCATGTTGAACCGGAACACACACAACAATACAAGACCGTAACCCGTCCGCGCGCTTTCTTTGCCCTGTGCACACATCACAATAATACTGTTGATGTTGAAGGGGTGAATGAGGGATTCGGTTCAATATCTCGGGTGACGCGGCTATTCGCAAAATACGCCTTCGCAGAATACAGGACGTCTCCTGATGTCGAATAAACTGGCGGGCCGGTACAATTTGTTTGGCCCAATTTTTGGAGTTACACAAGAACGCGCTTGCAGTTGTCGTGAAACGGTTGCAGGACGCGTACGGTGACATTTCTTGGACGCGTTCGGCAACCTTACGTACCCCGACGTCTTACGGTTGAGGTGGCACGTTTTGTTGTAAATTCAATGAATAAAATAAGTGTAAAAAGTATTGATTGAAAACTTTAACGCATGTAAAGATAAAATACTATTGTTGATTGTGGTTAATCTGAAGTTATATGAGCAAAGTAATAAGGTTATTAGTTATGCGGAGGCAGAGCAATAATAAAGATGACAACCTTTTATGTCATTTTTTTCCAAATAAAAAACGGGTGTAGCCAGAAATATCAGATAGCCACACAAAATCGACGCGCCAACGAGTGTGCAAACGCACGTGTGTGTGCGCGCGAGAGCGATATTTCCGAATTTTACCACAGAAAAAACAACTTACCAGCTGTGATTTCCCACAATTACGCAAGGCACGCGGTAACAAGAAAACGCACTAGGCTGTGACCGACTTCCTAAAGCCCGTTTTTGACAAAAGACAAAAATAAGGACAGCAAATTGCATAAAATGTTTCACGGGTGGCTCTTTTCTAAACAACATTGTGGTTGTAACAAACTGATAATTATCAATACCAAGATCGAGGCAGAAAATTACCTTTTTGAATAAATAACCAAGTAACAAGTTTACTTTTACAGGAACGGAACGTCTGCAACCAATCAGGCATATATAATATAATAAAAGAATTTTCGGTTTAATTCTTTTCCTTTCGAAAATAATAAAGAAACACTGCCGTGTCCTTAAAACAGGAGTTTGGGAAAGGCTTTGGCCTTATGGGGCGAGTGAAATAATGCACCTAAAATGACACAAGAAATGTCGTTGAGTGCATTTAAAGGACTAAAGCGCCCATCCTGTTCTAAGTATTATACAGACCGGCTTCTTCACCGCGAGAGCAAGGATCCGATTTTGAATGGCCCAGTAAGGCCTTTGTTTATGCAATACCGTGTAACTGTGTGTAATGCAATCATTTACTTAATGCATTTCAGTTTTTATGTTTAAAATATTTACATTTATTTTCATCCCCCCTTTTATTTCTTACTGTATAACTCATTGCCATCTATCAACATTGAGTTTCTGCTTAATCTTAGATTTTTTTCATATAATTCACACAATTTACATTTGGTTTGAGACACAGGATGTATAAATCAATTCATCTAAAGAGCATAGTGTTTTGCAACTGAACATAATAATAATATCCAGATATCTATTATTAAAATGTTTTATTTTCTAAAAGAAGTAATACACGTTTCTTATGGCCACGCGTCCCTATAACGAATTTTATATAATATTCTTTATTAGAAAAGTTACTGTGTTCTCTACATACAGACCTAAGCAACAGAAAAATGTACATGGATTGGACGTTCCAAGTCCTTACAATTTACACAAGTGAGACCAATGTCGAACCCAGTATGCAGTTCGGCAATTAATGAATTAATTAAATAATGGTAAGAAACTGCTCTTTTAAAACCTGAACAGTGAGAAAGTCATTTCAAGATCCTACTCACTCTTCTTCAAATGACCTAGGCCAATCCTTCATACGTGGTATATGTAAACAATATCTTCATTGTCAAAAATAAATATATCATAACAATAATAATCTTCCAAAGCAACAGTACGGATTGCTTCACCAAAACCTTTCACATGCAACGTTCCCATGGTTTAGTCTCAGGTTGTCATGGGAAAATAACTTAGCGTGACCCCGTTGCCATGGAGATGACCTTAAAAAATCCTCTCTCACGTGTCAGCTATGGTCACGTCAGTATGTCAATATTTTTCTCTGCTTATTTGTCCTGTTTGTTGAGCTTAATTCCGTAACAGCAGGACTACATCACGTTTACCAAGTTCTTCAAGTTGTTTTCTCTCTAATTCAGCTGCCAGTTTATGGTTCTACTTCATCTATGTCTAACGCAGAGAAGACGTTGCCGTCACTGAAATCCTGTAAGTATACGAATGAAGGAAGTTTCATTATAAACAATTTTCAACATGAAGGCACAGGAAAGGAGGAGCGTAAGTGAATGGTGGACCCCCCTCCCAAATCCCCGGATGATCTACACTTTCTCTCTCTCTCTCATTAGTCATTTTTTTACCTCTCTGATCTCTGATGTCTTACCCTTTGCGTCTTTTCCTCAAACTTTGGCATCTCGTCTATCGACCTGGGCATGGGTCGTTCTCTGGTTCCTCTGCCTCTCCCCCGGGGGCCTCCACGACCTCTGTCACTGTAGCCCCGCCCACGGCCTCTTTCTGCGGAATCACCACGCCTCTGTCCCCAGTGTGAGCCACCAAAACCACGCTCCTCTCCCTCTGAAATGGGGTAAGCAACTTATCACAATCTACGGATTAAGGCAAACACCGGCAGCAAAGATATTTTTTAAAATTACATCACAGTGTTTAAAGTAAAAAGTATAAATTCTATTTATTAACTCTCTATCCAGGAAACTTATAAAAAGAAAATGAGCAAGATGTTTTAGCCTTTTGAGAGACATGTATAACTGTGATACTGGACGGTCCTTACATTTGCAAATGACCTATGCTGCAGTTCCAACCTAAAGTAAGTTTCAATGTCAGAGTTATACACAGATCTCACTCTTATTCTACCGGATGACTAAAAGCATTCACTGATTTATACTTTCTCTTTTGGAAGCGGAGTTGACCAAAAATATTTTAAAGAAGTAATATCATTACCTTTCTTATACTGCTGATTCTGTGGTCCGTTCTGCTGTCTTTTGGTATCATTCATAGCGGGACGTCCAGCAGACCAGGCGTTAGGGGGAGGACCAGCGGCTGGTTTAGACTCTGAGGCCTGGAATAAAACAGGAGTTATAGTGCCATTTAGTGAAAAAAGTCTGGAAATATGGCCTTGGGGTTTAGAACACCCTCTGCAGCGATCTCAAATATGATACTTTTGGCACCCAAAAAGATAGAAATCTGAGGATAATCTGAAAAATCTCAACTGATGAAAATAGAAGTTAATTGCTGGATGATACCTGTTTTTATTTGTAACTGGTATGTCCCCAAATCCTCAAAAGTAACAGAAAACTAAAAAGAAATACAAAATTAATCATGACTCATGATCATATAAATCATGATCAAAATTGAATCTGTAGGTAACCATACCGTTGCTTTAGATCTGTCAGCATAAGATTCATTAGCTTCCACTCTCCTAGGTGGCGCTGCCTGCCTGTCGTCTGCTGACGGTGGCGACTGCTGACTGGGACCCTGGGCAGGTGGCTCCCCCTGGGAGGCCTGTTTTCGTTTCTCCCAAATATTAACAGAAGGAGGTGGTGCTGGGGACACCTAGAACAGACATCAAAATAGTTAGACCTATTTTTTTTTTTTTTCACACATGAAAAAGGATGAGAAATGTTCTGAAAGAGGTAAAACTTCCAACCCTCCCTGAGTCACTTTTTAGGCATACAGAAAAAAGTACTTGGATGAATCATGGATGAGCTTGCCATTTAGTGAAAAAGTCTTGCCTTGGAGAGAAGGGGGCCCTGCACTGATTTTAAAAATGATATTTCTCACTAAAAAAGTCTAAATCTTCTGACAGTTGAATAAATCTCTGATCAATAAAGATTCATTCTTAATTGTAATAGCAATTTTTTTTAAATTCTAGAATGTAGACTAAATTTGAAAACAATAATGAACAAAAAGCAATTTCAAAAATATCACAATACCAACCTTCACCTCCTCCTTTTTAGTAGGAGACTGTGGACTTTGTACAGGTTTACTCTCCTCCGTCACCTCCTGGTCATGACGGTCCGACTCCGACCCCTCTCGGCTACCTCTGTCCTGCCTGGCCCTGGGGGGTCCCTGGGAGCGGGGCATGCCTGAATGATTGACAGGTTGGAGATTATGCTGGTGATTGACTGGCCACATGATGGTGGCAAGGTAAGGTGGGTGCGGGTGTGGGTGCATGCACTAGAGGGAGAGTGTAGGCATGCATTTGTCATTACTAGTGTGTGTGTGTGTGTGTGTGTGTGTGTGTGTGTGTGTGCGTGCGTGTCAGCTAGCATGCATGTGCCTGAACATGTGGGTGTATCTAGATGGAGGGACACCTAAAGGCACATCAACTATTGCAAATACATAAGGTTTCTTTTTCAGCTACATATTATTTCAATTATTGGTAGTTCAGCTTTGTTGACATTAACCTTCATAAAACACGACCATACTTCACAGCACTGTACTCCTAAAAGCAAGCTCAAAGCAGTAGATTTTAACAAGTGCAAAGACACATCTGGTTTAATAGTCAAACATCATAAAATGAAATTATTCAATTTCAACTTATCCCAGCACAAGCTATTATCTCTTTGTGTAGGACCAAAATCAAGGTTAAGCCAGTAAAGATAAATGACATCGGCAAAAGAAGCCAACTTTCAGACCAATCATTATAATTTCAAAGTGATCACATTTTAAAAACTTATTCATTTTTTCATAGCTGTCATTCAATTTAATTCATACCCATTCTTTATCTTCTTATATTTTTTAATAAAAGCCCATAAAAGTGCAGTATAATAAAGAACAGTGCAGCAAAAAATCAATTATGTACAATGAAGAACTAAATAATTAAAATGTATGCGCATAAATTAAGACTGAAGAATAGGAATGGACCAAAAGCACAGAGGAGGCATAAAACTAAATAGGCAGGAACTCATTTAGAAATGCAGTAGCCAACACAACCTTTGCACAACAGAGAACTTAGAACACAGCAAACACTGTATATTAATCAATAAAAGGGAGGTAAAGCTTCCGTGAAAACACACTAAAAATTTAATATAATCACAAACATATGAACAGAGAAATAACAGAAAAAAATTGGCACAAAACATTGCCAAAAAAACAAACAAACTACTACATTCAAAGTATTTGTGCAAATAAAAAACACAAGGTGCAAAATTTCCCCTCCTGCTCTCCCCTACAACTTCCTGGTCCACCCCTACCTGGCCTTGGGCCACCTTTTGATGACGAGGACCCTGAGCTCAGCTTTCTCTCTCGCCGTTTATATTCCCTATATTCCCTACCATCTCTTCCGCTATCGGAATTTTCACTGTCCCTTCGTCTGTGCCCCCCGTCGTGACTGCTTCTTCTTTCTTCATGCCTGAAAAAGTGTAAATCGAACACTTCTGATAAAAACAGAGCTTACTTTTTCTTTTCAATCAATGACATCTTCAGTCACATTAAGGATGAAAGGACACTCCAAAAACAAAATGATTTTCTAAAATATTCATGACTTATTCATTCAATATCTCTTACATACTTAAGGGAGGGGGGGGGGGGGGTCGACAAGAAAAAAATCTTTTAACAAACAAATGTATTCAACTGCGACTAATTATTAAATAATTCACACTTGGACACCTACAAAATTTTCTAATTAAATAAATAAACAAACAAGAACCTGTCTCTCCGCTGCTCCTCCTCAGCAGGTTTGGCCAGTTCATGCTGTTTCTGTAGACGTTCCTCAATCTCTCGTTCTTTAGCAGCAGTGTTCACGGGCTTTGCGCCTCCAAATATTGAAGAGCTCTGCTGAGCTGGTTTTTCTTCCGCCTCCACTGGCTTGGTTCTGGGTTGGAGAACGAGGCGTTTTCTTTCTGCTGGAGCTTCTGCAGATGAAGGTAAGAAAGGTAATACTTAGTGTTTCCCTAGGTTAATAAAATTACCAAGCCGAGGCCTTGATTACTGAAGACAAAATAGTCTGGAATAAAAACAGAGTACACCCCTCTGCCCTGCAAAACAAAATGTTCTGTATTATGAGCCTTTGAATAGTTCTGTCTATATGAATACCACAGCATGTATCTTAACCATGTCCTTTCATCTATTATGATTGTAGAGATCATTACCCCCTCCCTTGCTACAAAACATTTTCATCAGTTGTAAACTTCAAAATAACAGTGCACCACTCAATAAACTGTTGCTTCACGCGTGCACGCATACACAACATGTGCATGCAGATCTAACCTTCTGCGGCGGGAGCTCGCTCTTCTGATGGCAGGGGTGCTGAGCGAGGCTGGAGTTTCATACGGGGTCTGTCACCAGGCGGGGCGTCAGCAGAGTCTGGGGATTATATAGAGGGGGATAAGGGCAAAGTGCCCAGGGTGAGGGCATGGCTTGACTCTGATTGGTTCATTAATAAGGGGCCTAAGTATATGAACTACAGGGGGGATGTTTCTCAAAGAAATCAAGAGGCTGCCAGCAATTGTTTTTATATGATTGTTAATTAAATTCCATTTCAATGATTCATCAATAATAATTTTCTTGGCAATTATTTGAATAAAAACTCAAGCAAAAAATGAAAAAATAAATATTGATAATAAAAATATTTAAATNGTACAGACACATCTGTGTCTGTACATAAAAAAGAGCTTACTTTTTAATTTCAATGAATGACATCTTAAGGATGAAAGGACACTCCAAAAACAAGTGGGGACTTTTTCTCGATTTTCTAAAATGTTCATGACTAATTCATTCAATATCTCTTACATACTTAAGGGAGGGGAGGGGGGGTTGACAAGGAAAAAATCTTTCAACAAACAAATGTATTCAACTGTGACTAATTTTTAAACAATTCACATTTGGAAACCTTCAAACTTTTAAATTAAATAAACAAGAACCTGTCTCTCCGCTGCTCCTCCTCGGCAGGTTTGGCCAGTTCATGCTGTTTCTGAAGACGTTCCTCAATCTCTCGTTCTTTAGCAGCAGTGTTCACAGGCTTCGCGCCTCCAAATATCGAAGAGCTCTGCTGAGCTGGTTTTTCCTCCGCCTCCACTGGCTTGGTTCTGGGTTGGAGAACGAGGCGTTTTCTTTCTGCTGGAGCTTCTGCAGATGAAGGTAAGAAAGGGAATACTTAGTGTTTCCCTAGGTTAATAAAATTACCAAGCCGAGGCCTTGATTACTGAAGACAAAATAGTCTGGAATAAAAACAGAGTATACCCCTCTGCCCTGCAAAACAAAATGTTCTGTATTATGAGCCTTTGAATAGTTATGTCTATATGAATACCACAGCATGTATCTTAACCATGTCCTTTCATCTATTATGATTGTAGAGATCATTACCCCCTCCCTTGCTACAAAACATTTTCATCAGTTGTAAACTTCAAAATAACAGTGCACCACTCAATAAACTGTTGCTTCACGCGTGCACGCATACACAACATGTGCATGCAGATCTAACCTTCTGCGGCGGGAGCTCGCTCTTCTGATGGCAGGGGCGCTGAGCGAGGCTGGAGTTTCATACGGGGTCTGTCACCAGCCGGGGCGTCAGCAGAGTCTGGGGATTATATAGAGGGGGATAAGGGCAAAGTGCCCAGGGTGAGGGCATGGCTTGACTCTGATTGGTTCATTAATAAGGGGCCTAAGTATATGAACTACAGGGGGGATGTTTCTCAAAGAAATCAAGAGGCTGCCAGCAATTGTTTTTATATGATTGTTAATTAAATTCCATTTCAATGATTCATCAATAATAATTTTCTTGGCAATTATTTGAATAAAAACTCAAGCAAAAAATGAAAAAATAAATACTGATAATAAAAATATTTAAATAAAAAAAAAAAACAAACAAAAAAATAAATAATATATAAATAAAGGTTAAAAATAATTTACTTTTTCTTTTTTAAATGAAGATCAAAGTGCAGATGACTTGTTAAAATAAAATTTTTATCACGAAGCTTTGAGTTGATCTTACAACATATATACAGGCACTCACCTCTCTCTGGTTCTCTGTCATCACGCTGATATCTGCTTAATGAATAAAAATAAAATATAAATAAAACAGAATTTTACAAGCTTACTTTGAAGCATCATATATGGTCTGATTTTACCACCATTACTATTTTTTTT
>NW_019775389.1:243658-439109 GCF_001039355.2 Lingula anatina | reverse complement strand
TCCATAGTCTCCATTTCTATCACCATAACGATCTCCATAGCGATCACCACCTCTGTCACCATAGCGATCTCCACCTCTGTCCCCATAGCGATCTC
Source organism: Lingula anatina (assembly GCF_001039355.2). Next base: position 439,014 of record NW_019775389.1, on the reverse strand, counting down.
CACCTCTGTCACCATAGCGATCTCCACCTCTGTCACCATAGCGATCACCACCTCTGTCACCATAGCGATCACCTCCATAGCGATCACCTCCTCTGTCACCATAGCGATCTCCTCCATAACGATCACCACCTCGGTCACCATAGCGATCACTGTATCTATCACCAGGTCGGTCATCTCGGCTTCCATAGCCTCCAGATCTTCCATAACCACTGTCTCTATCTGAAATGGTCAACGCAATACTAGCAAAAATATTTCACTACTTTCTCCATTGAATACAGTATTAGGCACCTCTGCACAAACCTGCCAATATTATGTCCCCAAAATAACCAATGAACTGTAAGGCTAAGAAATCAAATGCAGGACCAAGGAACGAAATCAAAATTCGTTTCACCTTAAAATTAACTTTGGGTAATGCGGAGTGTTTAAAGGATTTATGGAAGACAAGGAATGGAATAAATACTTCTTCAAGCTCCTCTGACACTTAAAGTTATAAAGATGAGAGAAGTAGTTTAACAATGTCACATTCCAAATAACTCAAGTAGAAAAATCTGTGTTGGACCAAGCACATACTTTTGTATAAGAAGGATGGATCACACAAATTCAATCACCGCATGCAATCACAACAATTTCAATCAAATTTTTTATAGCACAGACTTCCAAGCAGTTTCAATCATACTTCATGGGTTTATTAGTTATGCCAAATTTTTCATACATGAGCTTCACATTACATCTTGCTAAGATTCTTCAATTTCAAGCCTTCAAACATGCACTCTAACATTCTGCGTCAAGCTTGCCTGGAGTTAGTACACCAATCACAGACACACGTCTTAAGACGAGCTATCTAAATTTTGTTGTCAGGTAGAAGAGCACTTTCACATCATCAGCAGACTCATCTCACGTTATTGACTGACGTGTAAAATAAACTTAAAATCAAACATTTGCTTATATTGACACATGAAAAGGGGTCATGTTTGAAAATTTAAAAAAAGTAAAAAAAAAGTCCAAGTGGGTTCTGATATTCAGACAGACAATTGCTTCCCCTTTGAACACTTTTTTTCCAGAAAAAAACACACAATGATAAATGTTTTATTCAAGCAAACCCAGATATATTGTATAAATGTCAAAAAGGTTAACTTGATTAGTACCGAATACATGCAAAATACATTCTGTAGATCTGGCTTTGGTGCAAAGAAGCTATCCAAATTTAACTCAGGAATCCTATACAACCCTGAAAGAAAGAGCCTTTGACAGAAATAATATCAGTTCAAAATGAGGCCATTTTTTCAACTGTTTGTCTGTTTATTACATGTATACAGCATAACATTTCATCAACAAATCCAGCTGTTCTTCTATAATTCAAACTGGAATCCATACTATATACCAGGTGCAATGAATTATGGGTATGGCACACATCACAACATGCTCAAATACAATCTCTACTGTTAATGAGCAATCACATAAATGTTTTAGGTTTTATTCCACAAAACAATGATTTTGATTGAAGACATTCAACAAGCAGGGCAGTGGTCCATTCAAGTCCATTCAAGACCGTCAACCGTGAAACCTTATGTATGGAGATATCAAGCCAAAATACTCTAAATTATAACAGGCCTGGGCAAAAATGACTGGATTTCCATTGAGATGAAGGCCAGGATGACCCAAATGCAAAACAGATACAGGCCAAGATGACCCATATAGTAAGGAATAGGTCAAGATGACCCATTTTCTAAGAAACAGGTCAAGATGACCTATATTCAAAGAAATAGGTCAATATGAACCACATTCAAGAAATGGGCCATGCCAACCCATGTTCAAAGAAATAGGTCACAATGACCCATATCCAAAATTGGTAAATCTGATCCATGTTCAGCAAGTTATTTCAATCAAGGCATATCTAACCAAAACACAAACAAGGATCATTATCACACCTCAAGATGCACTAAAAGGGTTTCACGTTTCTAGCCACATGCCAAGGGTATACCTCCATACCGATCCCGCGACTGACTACGTCTACCGTCCTTACTCCTACCGTAATCCAGCCTTGGAAGGCTTTCACGCCCTGGAAAATATACGGAACACTCTCCCTAGAAGTGTGAACTCCAGAGCTGCCAGTTGTTTCAAAGGTGATAAACCTGGTCATGTTATGGTGACTTATACTTCTTGCATGGTATCAATAAATGCTACTTTTTGTTATTCTAATGTAGAAATGTAATAAAACTTCTATTAACCAAATTTCTCCAATTCGTTTTTATTTTTGTCATTGCTTATTAACCCTAATCCATGACATCCAATAAAACAGGCATATATACAACTACCTCCTGCTCTGCTTGGAAAGCTTCTATCAATCGACTGATTCCTTCCACCATATCTATCCAAACTCTGATAGCGCTTTCCATAATACACATTTTGATGCACACGCCCACCAGTGGATCTATCCAATGACTGATAACCTGACCCATACTGAGGCTCAACGGACGAGCCCCGAGGACCGTAGCGCGTGTGTGACCTATTACGTCTTTTGCGCCCCTGAGGGATCTCAATTGAATGTCCCAGCTTATCAAGTCTGCCGCAGGAACGATTTATGTGTGTGCTGGTGGCATCCTCGTCAGTCGTGTAATCAGTAGTGTCGCCCGTTAAACGTAAGGGGCTTAAGAACGCCAGGCCTGATTTTGACTGATCTATGCTGCTATGCCTTATCCGATCACATTTCTGAAGTATGTCAGGAGCAATGTAATAAGGATCGGAAGGATCTGAAATTGTACGTAAATTCTGCCTTTTCAACATTCTTTTTCAGCTTTTGATCGGATAATTTTCTCTGAGGACAGATAAATCTTATAAAAGTCATATTTTATCAGAAAAAAAATCATATTTGTTTTTTGCAAACTTTCTACATCTAACCATTATTTTTGACACAAAAGTTTAATCATGCAGTCAGTTTTCATTTTCACAAAATGTTGGGCAAAATAAACCATCCAGTGATAATGCAGCTGCAAGTATAAACCATATCTAAACCACACAAGGAATGGTAGAAAACAAGACAAAACACTCAGCAATCAGGTCTCAGTTATCATTGAAGAAAATCACTGGGCAAATGCAGACCAACGGCAGGGCTTTGTTTAAGTTTAGGCAGTGGGAACAAACCATGCCAATATCCAACATGCAATGAGGCTCCGTTCACATGAAAAATCTATTTTCTAAAAATCTATTTTCTATTCCTGGTATCTTGTGATCACGGTCTGTGCCCGAAATACCCCGCGGCATAATTACTGGCAGCGCGAGCCAGTTACTTCCAAAGCTGTAATTAATTCTCGGCTGCGCTTGGAGTGATCACAAGATACCGCGAATGGAAAATAGATTTTTAGAAAATAGATTTTTCATGTGAACGGAGTCTGAGTGTAACCACAGATTGCTGGAACCCTCATCTATATGCACCACTGACGTTAAGCTGGACTACGGAAGCTCTTCTATGGGCAAACACCATTATGAAAATACACCAATTTCATACTCAACTCCAACAAAATAATGCCGTTTTGTGTATAATTCCTCACTATTCTGATGAAATATTATTTGATATCATTTTGGGATTAATTCAGAGAGACCATTTTAGTCAGTTATTATATTGTATTTTGTTGCTTTGTATCACATAGTGTTGTGTTGTGTTGTTGTATTGCAGTCTGCTATGTTTACCACTGGCCTGACTACCGATGCCAGTAAAAATTGGACCGGGCCAGTGAAATATCTGAAAAACAGTCAGTAACTGGACTGATCAGGCTAGTGGATTGTTTCAGCTGACTAAAAAGTACACTGATACAAACATCTTTAGAATACACATACACCTCAATAAACATGCTCCATCAATCTTTCATACTTATATGTATTCATACTTCAAGCACAGAAGATGCATATATGTTACTAGATAGTATGTCAAGCCTTTGCAGTAAATTAATAAGCAAAAGCACTGATTCATGTTATCCAACCCACTCGAATGCTTGCTGAGCAATCCCCACGAATATCTATTCAGTTTCTGATCAGGAATTGAGTGGCAAGCTATTTAGTGGGTCACCATATTTGATCCGCGGATCTGTTAGTCTGCTGTTCTAAATGCGCTCCATGATAATGTTACTAAATCTGGTTAAATAATTTAGCTATGTCTTTCTTTTTCTAGAAACAGGATGAATATTTCATTCCATAGAACTACCACTGCCACATTGTGACTCAAAGAAAACCAAATTTTGGGACTAAATTCTCCTTGGAATCTGGACCCTAATCACCAAACTTCTCAAAACACCAAAACATTCATACCCATTCTTAGCAATGCCAATGGTTGTTTACAGCATGCTGTGTCCATCACACCTTAATAAACAAAGCATTTATTTATCCGGAAATCTCAGCCCTTTCTCTTTTATAACCAAAGTATATCTACGCATTAAGTTATGGTCTAAGGACCCACTTCTGACTTCTACATTTCCCATTTTTAAATTACCATAATGAGTGAAAGTCACCAGTCTTTACCATTATAACTAAGAACTCGTAAGTGGGTTTATAGAAGGTAATTCTGTGAAAGTTATAGGATATGGTACATCATGGTGAATAAAGGTAAAGGGCTGATATATCAGACTGGTTAATTTTTGCCATATTATAAAGGATGAGCACTCACTGTCTGCTATCACAGGTATCACAGGGAGGGGAACAGAAGATGTTAATACAGAAAGAAAACCAAACGCCACCAACAACCTGCCCCTTTTTTTATGCTTTAAACCAAAAAATTCTGAATTTCTTCAAAATTTTTTTTTTTTAGTAAAAAATAGCAGTATTCCCATCCCTGGATATCACTGCAATCTAAAGCAGTTCTGACTCATGCACTCTCAGGAAGTCACAATACAGGTCTGTTATGAGATGATTCATTTTAACTACTTAATTCTCTAACAAGGTGAGAACTTTTTTATGGAGAAACCCCTTGTTAACTCCATGGGCAATATTCTACATCTAATACAAAATCCTAAAAATTAAATCATTTATTTGGTCTCACATTAAATCTACGACTGTCCTGAATGCCATTCAACACAAGACCTACACTGGTCTACCAAAGGTGCCTTTGTAAATTCCCCCACCAGGTGTCCTTACCATCAAACCCACCACCACCACCTGGTGGTCCACGTCGCCAGTCGCCTTCCGTCCTATCGGGATCTCCGCCTCTATCCTGGTCCCGTCTGTCTCTGTTCCCGTACCCGCCTCCTCCACGCCTGTCATCATCTGCTGAAAAGATTGGAATAAAACAACATGACACAATGTTGATGTCTTAGTATGTCTTGTTGACCTTCTTTTATTTTAAGGTCAACATAACACAATGTTGACCTCATAGTATGTCATGTTGACCTATTATTGTAAGGTCAACATGACATAATGTTGAACTCATAGCAGGCTGCATTGACTTATCAATTTATAGGGTCAACATACCATGATGCTATCAGGTTTGCCCACAATTTTTTTTAAATTATTGTTGATGTACTTTGGACATAATATCTCCTTCCATAACACATAAAAAGATTGAATCCCTAAAATTTTCTTCAGAGGGATTTATTTTAATATCAATTATATTTCAAATACTTGGAGAAAAAATGCTCACTACATATCAGTTAGAGTACGAAACCAAACTTTCACAATGGGCACCGACATCCCTACTCAGAAATTACATCACAAAAAACTCTATTGTTGTCTAACTCACATGTCATTATTGTGTACAAAAGCCCTCTTACTGATAAAACTTCAGCAATTAACAAGTGATGCTTTATGTGTGTGACTTTCTTATCTATACATAAATAACAAGTTGGTAGTAATTGTGAAGTGCATGCAACCTCAGAAGTGGTATTCATACCATTGCTATATTCAATACACATCTATAAAATAATCATTAACTGGCCCTATACAATCAGCTGATAAAAAACTACAGGTATTATATAAAGCTGTTTCTATATACTATAACATAAGGATGTTTGACATACTCCGAAAGCAATGACTCACGTTGCAATCCAATTATAGTGACCTCCTACACCATGACTGCAGTGATGGTTATTAAGTGAGATAATTTATCTTGTCAATTAAAAGATAATTGAAAACATTTTCTCACTAATTTATCATTGATTCGTTGAAAGATAAGTCACTCTGCCAGCATCATTGTCTCTCCCTAAAATACCTTTATCTACTTGGTGCCATCACATCTGATGTTTAAAAAATTCAACCGTTTTCATGTCATCAATATTCATGCACTCGGTTCTCCAAAAGCAGCTGCCTATTCATCACCGACCGCGTAATTTCCTCCCCAAGGAGAACAAGACAAATCAATCCATTGTTCTCTGATATGACTATGACATAATGCTTGTTAAATTATTAACGTGTGCCCAATATACTAAATATGGGATTTTTGATTTTAGAGTAATTTTGTACACTCCAAACTACAAATAAATAAATAAATAAATAAATAAATAAAGAAGCAAACAAACAAATTTTGGGAGCGATTTATATGTCAATTGATGTTAAGTGATAGTAAGTGGTGGCAATTATTTTCCTGATAGTGCTCCAAGAATCCCACAACGTTAACCCAATACCATTAACCTGCTTCTAACCTCAATCAACAAATGAGTTATTCTTAACTAATTAAATGATAGGGTCAATTACTTTAATTAGCTGTAGTTTCCAATTCAAGACTGGCTAAACATGAAGCTGCCTAGAATCCTACCCCATGGGTGAAAAACTTTGACAATGTTATACATGCACTAACTTTGAAATATTTGTCCAACATGGCTTTGCTCGTTAGATGATGTCAACAATTATTCAGTGAGTAAATTTCTTTAAGCATCAGCTCCTTAAATACCACAATTGACAGCTACACAGCAGTTGTTTTCAATGGCATTTCTTCAATAATTATCTTTTTCATATGAAAGATTATATATCATTATCATACACACCATCATCTTTAAGGTCTATTGATCTTACAAACCTTTGAAGGAATTCTTGAAAGGGCAATTCTTAAGTCTATTAAATTTTCTTTATATTGAAAATTGATTTACATTTCATAATCATTTAAACCTTTCTCTCAAATGATTATCATTCTTCACAGACCTTTCTGTGACCCGCTTGCCAGATCCACTCGAATCTTTCTTCCTCGCAGCATCTAAAACACAGAAAAGACAAAGATTAACTCTCACTTTATATCACACGATGTACAAATCCATGTAGGAACACTTTGTCAGCAGGGATAACTTCTTAAAATTTATTTCTCCTCTGCTTCAAATAACATTCAAATTGATAATTCTGAAATATTCTTAAAAATATGAGTTCCCTTACTAAACAGTGACCAAGGTGCAAGGTGATACATGCATATAAATAATCATTATTATTAAATCAAATGCATCAATCTTGGATCTAAATGTGACAAATTACATCATAACCCCTGTGTACAAATCATATTCATGCAATAACTTTATATTGAACAGAACCCTTATAAAATCTACATGTGAATAATTTAGGCAAACATACAAAAAAGAAGGAAAATAAATTAATTAATGATCGCACCTCATCATTCATGGCTAGGGCCTCTATTAACATCTCTCTGTCGGGAAACTCTGCATAGCCAAAACCTCTTAACCTACCGCCATCAGAGGGGAGACGAACGTTTAGCACCTGGAAGAAAATAAAATGAAAGGTTCAAAAACTAAGCAAATCAAACAATACGACTGGAAAAAGATACTATTTATCTGTATGCAACAAAGTTTAGGGCAATTCCCTTGTGAATATTCAACATTTATTTTATTTACTGTATTTTTTTTTCAAGTCATTTTGACTCTATAGTTCTTCGCTCATTCTCCATTTGCAGGTCTGAAGATTTTTCTTTCTCTTGTAGATTTTATGCCCCTAAACATGAAAATATAACTATCCCATAAAACACAGATTGCTGAATGGAAAATCTTACCAAAACAACTAAATCAAAGCTCTTCAGTGAAAGGTTGAAATATCATTTCTCAGATGTAAAACAAAAAGGAAAATCATATACAAATGACTTATTTCTTTTAGCACCATTACACAAGGGAAAACTAAAAAAATTCACCTAACTTGAATAGCTTTGGGTACTTACCCCCAGTTTAGCAAAGAACTCTGCAATCTGCTCTTCATCTATGTCATACGGAAGGTTCCCGACATAGGCCGTAAACGGAGGCTCTGTGGGCACGCGACTCATGTCAATGTTGGGCCCCCTCGCGGCACGTGGTGCCGTTGGGAGTACAACCTTCTCTGCAGGTCCTCCATACGTATAGTCACTGGAGTCTGTAGAAGAAAATAATCAAATCTATAGCCTAATCTCCACTTGAACAAGTCTGCGTTATTCTTTCATCAAACCGTAATAAGGTATATATATATATATATATATATATATATATATATATATATATATATATATATATATATATATACTGTAGTGCTTACAGACATGAGTAATACTGGAATTATTGTACTACAATTTATATTTCACTATGTTAAATATATGTGGCAATTTAAAAGGCACCACTGGGTTTAAATGGATTTGGACGAACCACCTCCAACAACCCCATTTAATCATAAAAATAAAAAAAAACAGAGAAATGAAATGGTATTATTATGTTTACCATTTACATCCTCGTCCTCCACAAGATCTCCCCAGTTGGAGCCTGATGCAATAAGGACCGTTTTGCCAGACTCGGATTCATTTTCATCAGCAAGAAATGCATTCAAGCTGATGGTCTGTCCCTTCTTCTTTCCTTTCTTTTTATCTGCAATTGAAGGAGAAAAATATTACTCAATAGTAACAGTTTTCCATTCTACATCGTATCTTAAACTAACCCAAATTATGCTTCATATATGTTTGTTTACATTATGATGACAATTATTATTATTCTAAGGAGCATAACCTACAATGAGCAATTTATACACTAAAATAATTCTATATCATACATAAAGAGTGATATTAGACTTAACTTATCCCATATGCCCCTGAACTCCCCCCCCCCCCCCCACACACACACACACACAATTATGGTGTTACGAAAAGGAAGAGAGAGATGGGAGACAGCAGATGGCTAACTTCACGAACATCTGTCAAAATATATTGTTGCATCACTTTGAGAAATAGTCATCACCAGATCCATCCCTAGATCTTTCAAGGTAAAATTCTCACACAAACTTTTCTTTTCTCACAGCCTGCAGTCAAGAGATTTGGACAATATGTTGGCGTTCGCTGCCAGCTCACCACTCGTGAGCTGTATCGGACATGCAGAGATTCGTGTTTTTGATCACACGAAATTCCAGTATTTTTCTCAATATTGCAGGACAAGATAAATAATATTATGAGAAATATGGTGATTAATAGTTTGGCAAATGCGATCAGATTTCAGGAATCGGGACCGCCGCCCCGACTGGCCTTACAAGGTTAGGAGTTGAAGCGATGAAATCATGGTTGCGCTCTCTTTAGTATAAAAGTTTTTAACAGAATCATGCTTTAGCCACGATTATCTAATGGTACGGTACATTTGCTGGTTAATCACAATTTAACTTAACTAATTATTTGATGAAATATTGTGAAATATAAACACGTGTGATGCTTACCCGTGGAAGCCATCTTGGATTCCGTCAATGCCCGGATGAGTGTAATTTGTTTTGTTTGCTCAATATGGACGCTGCTTTGGAAAAATGAACACGAAACAAAATTTGAACAATTGTTAAGGTTGATATTTTCTTAACAAATTATCCCTTAAAAACAGGAGAAAAAATAACATGCCAAAAACGTTCCCAAAATGCATTTCGGACTCGATTTTATGACAGGAAGTCCAATTCCGAGCAGCGACTGACTTTGTAAAATTAAACCACAACTCTTGAAGGCTATTGATAACATTGTTCCTGAAGACATGAATCCATCATTACTTCTATTTAAATATTTCATGCTATTTAATTGCTGTTTTACTTTAATAAAAGATATAAAGTTTTGCAAATTGACCTCCCCGTTTTTAGCCTCAGCCTCGATTTCACCGAGGTTCATTTGTGTACATTGACATTAACATTCCGCTTTTGAAATAAGCAAAAATGGTAAGTATCTATGCAATTTTGCATGCTCCATAGCTTTTATCGTCAAGTTTGGATGTGCAAACAAGAAAAGGGTACTTAGTCGATTTACAACGGTATTCGTTTCGAACATAAATTAATTGTAAGTGTAATACGCCTGGCAAGAATTTTTCATCGCCGAATCACGCGAACGTCGCTTTCTGTTTCTCACCGTGTGACTACTAGCACTGTCAATTTTTAAGTCGTGGAAGACATTTCAGTGCGCATTGAAGGGGAAAAGATGGTGAAGTAATAGTTAATTAATGCGAGAAATACATCTGTCGTCAAAATAGATGTGCCATATATCGATGGTGAGGAGTAGGACTTTTTTTGGAGGGGGGGGGGAGCTGCAAATTGCAATATACAAACTGGTTTATTATTCGTATCACAGAGGATTTGCATTTCACTCCCAGTTACGTAATATTAATTTAAATGATATTGATGCTGCATTATTTCAGATTTTCGTACCTGCGCTGTAGACTTGTTAAATACATCACATTCTACTGATAAACTGTACATATTGTACAATATATTGATTGGTGCAGTTAATTGTCTAGTACTGCTATGAACTTATGGTAATTTATTTACAGGGAAGTAACTCCAAGTGGATTGTTTTTATACACGTATCACTTATAAGCAAAATATGTTCAATCTAAAGTTTAGATTAAATAAAAAATGAGGGAGGTGTGTGTATAGTTTTTTTTTTTTTTTTTTTTTTTTTTTTTTGGGGGGGGGGGGAGGGAATAACTAATGAAAACATGGTCTAAATTCAGAATAAAAAGAAAGAAAAAGAAACCATGCAGCATGGAATGTACTAGTATTAAAAACCAAAAACTTTAATATGCTAGCCCATGCAGTTTACACCAGGTTACTTCTAAAAATATTCTTATGCTCAAGTCAAAGTCGTATAGCTTAACTAACCAAGGACTTTGCTGTTTTCTTGGCTAGGATGATTCATCAATGTAGAAAGTGTACATACTAATTGCGTGTCTTTTGATTAATCTAATTTTGATTTATTTATATTTATTCATATTTGTCAGACTTTTGTGCAAAAATTAAAAGAACAGAACTTTAGCAGTGTGCTTTAAGTCTTGTGTGTCTATAATTTTGCTGTCATTTCTAGTCTAAACTAAAAAAGAAATACAAATCAAAAGAAGAAGAGGTAAGTATTATTAGTCAGTATAACATTAACCAGAATCAATCATGCATTTAATACTAACACAAATACTAAAACTTACCATGAATGGGGCTAAAGAAAAAAATGTTTCTGTTATCACGCATATTTTGTTTTAATTACTTATTACTAGTCACCATTAATTGATTAAATTAAAATTGTATTTTTTAATGAAAATTTGAAGAGGGTCCTGGGTTAGGACTAAATGCATAAGTAATGAATAATACACTAATTTTCAAAATGTTTCATTTTTTAAACCTTTCCGTGTTAAAGATATCATTTTGAGAATTGTGTTTTGCTTCATCTCAGGGGGTTATGTATTTCCATGACAGAATAACAAAGCAGGAAGCCTAACATTAGATATTGCATACTGTAACCTTTCAAACTCATCACATTCCAGAATACTAACATTTAGATTGCAAGAGTTTCATTTATGAAACTTAACCCAAGTGTAATAGAAATTCATATAATGTCATTAGTACAAGTACATAGTACAAGAACCAGTACAGACTCAGCCCCCCTCCCCCCCCCTCCCACCCCCAGTTCCCTGAGCATCATAGGTCATCTGATTGCATTTAGCAAAGGTCTCTGCAGAGTTGGATTGATCTACCTAGTACGATTGTTTCATTGGGAACTAAGCCTTAGCGTTTATGTTTACTCAGCACCAACCTGGTACAAGAAAATCATAAGTCAGGGGGGATGGTTTTACACCACCTATTATTGGGTACTCAGGTTGTTTAAACATACCCTTCAGCCTGTTCCAGTTAAGATAAGGCTCAATTCCACCTACATTATAGTCAAGACTTTTTCTTGTACTGACCACTGTTTCTGTGTTGGGTCATTAGACCCTTTGTATAGACCTTTGCAGCCCAAGGGGCTAGCTGAATAAATCAGAATTGTTTTTACCATGTACTGTACTAGGATGTATTACAATGCCACTTCATGCTAATATGCATGTAACACCTGCTGTAGAATTAATATGTAAACTAATGCTCTTGCGTAATATTAAAAGGCTTCGCTGATAGCAGTCTACCTGGAACTGCATGCTAAGACTAACTGTTTGGCTGGGTTGGTTGCTATGGTTACCACGAAATGGGATGTTTCTGAATGCATCATTACCTCAGAAAATCAATATTTGCACCTTGGATTTAATCTAGATGAATGGGACAGTGGTAATTTTATTGACTCACTGGCATGTTGTAAGCCTACTAAACATTTGCACTTTAATTAAATCCTGAATATAGAGAAGTATCATGCATTTATTAATAGATCTGAAGAAAGCTGTGATATCATGTGTAGATATGGGTGCCTGCATTCATGCAAAGTTCCCATTAAAAAATGTGGATGTGTGTAAACACCCACTGGTATAACAAATACATTGAATAAATATATCTTCAATTCATATATCATGTTTATCACATTTTTATTTTTTTATTTATTTGGTTTTTATAATTATGTATTATTATTATTATTATATGAACAGCTGTGATAATGCTCTTTTTATTTTAAATAAATTTTTAGCCTTCCTGTGCCCCATCTTTTTTGCTTTGATAATTTTTTCTCAAAATCGCGGTTATTATTTGTAAATATAACTTTCTGCAGGTAGCAAAATGTCTGTAATAATTGTCTAGTGTCGTCATGTGTGCTAAGCTTGAATATTGTCATTCCAGACGTCCGCCCTTGGTCTAAATGATCATCACCAGGCCACTGTTATCAACTACATGCGCTTTGCTCGCTATCAGCGCGGGCAGAGACTGCGGGCTGTTGACGCATGTTTTGACGACCTGAAGGACAGCAGGTACATAATGCTGAGTCAGACCTTCTTTTTGCTGTAGGCGAGACTCATTTCAAAAAAGAACTACGTATTAACAAATAATTTATTTCAAATTAATTCATTTCAGAGCTAAATCTGAGTTCTGTTTTATAACAGGGAAGAAATGGTCCTGTTTAAGAACAATAGTGGCCCTCTTTTAGTAGGGGTAATGGGTCCTTACATCCTGATGTATGGTGGTGGAAAAAGTGGAAGACTAAGCTACCCCCCCCCCCCACCCACCTTTTGCCATTGCTCTCCTCACATTCACACACACACACACACACGCATCCTGTTCTTTGATATGACCATCTTTTCGTTAATGTTTTTGCTCCAGGCTCATAGATGAAACCTTCACAGTTGACGAGGTCACTGAGATGCTTGACGGACTCCTGGCGGTGGTCAGAGGCGAAATGGAGTCCGAGCTCATCAACACGGCCCACACCAATGTCTTGTTGCTACGGCAACTGTGTCAACAGGCTGAGAAGTGGCATTTGAAACTTCAGGCTGATATTTCTGAATTGGAAAACAGGTTAGTGTGAGCATCAGTGGCAGAAAGTGAGGGCCAGTGTTTTTGCTACCTAACTGTCCAGTACTTATGTGATTTATACAAAAGACTGCCTTAATTATATCTTATGTAGCAGAGCTGGGCATAAAAGGTGGGTTATTGGCCCGGGGCAATGAAAACCCATCTCATGCCTGTGAATCACAGGGGTTACTGTCCTGAAGGGCAAGTAAAACTTAATGCGCCAAGTAACCCTTGTAATATTTACCAGACCTCACTGGCCCAAAAAGGACAGTGGAGAAAAAAGTTAGTGTCAAGCCCTGTTTAGGTTGTTTTATTAATAATAAACTTAGATATTGTGTGAAGTTAACTTGAGCTAGTGCATAGTGACACAGACTATACATTTTGTTTATTTTTTAGGGATCTACTTGAGAAGATCAAAGATTTTGAGGATGCAGAATTTACAGGGACCAAACGTGACACGGACTTCTCAGCTCTGTCTGGACCTAGTAAACTAGAACCACTGAACGAGAGCTCTGCATCTGCCCTACTGCATATGGTATGTGTGTGTGTGTGTGTGTGTGTGCATGCATATGGTATGTGTGTGCATGTGTGTGTGTGTGTGCATGCATATGGTATGTGTGTGCATGTGTGTGTGTAAGTGAGCGTGTGTGTGTGCATGTGTGTGTGTGTGTGTAAGAGAGCGTGCATATGGTAAGTGTGTGTGTGTGTGTGAGCGTGTGCATGTGTGTCTTAGCAGATGGTGAATGCATTTATACAATGTATATGTCAGTATTTATATGCATGTGTGTGTAAATGTTTGAAAGGTTGCAATGACAGCATTTGAATGTGTGCATGTGGATTTATTTGTTTCTACATTTTTTGAGAAATTAAGGCAAAGGAAGGAGAATTTTATGTGTGTGCATGTATATGCATGGACATTTGACAGAAAGAAGGAATTAGCAGATTGTTTTTGAGCATTGTTTTTGTATATTTATTTGTGTGCAGACTGAAACTATCCAATAAAAGCATGGAACCGAAACTCCACTGCAGTATCTGAGTTAAACCTGTATTATTTAAACTGATAATTAAAAGTATGATAGTTTAAATTAAATAAATATAGTTCACCTGTTTTGATGGTATAACATTTTGTCTTGATTTTTCTACAGGAGATTGAAAGGTTAAAAGAAGAAAATGAAAAACTAAAGGACAGGCTGAAGGCTGTAGAATCCCAGGTGTGTATAGGGGCATATTTACCATGTTGTGAATATTGATGTATATACCTAGACGCACACAAACATATTAACAGCTTTTATGTTAATCATTTGATCAAGTGCTAAATACAATATTCTCTTTCCGCGCAAAATATATATTAAACATTTGTTCATCATTTTGCTATTAATTTTTTTTAAGCCAGAAAGTCACTAGACTTGCAACACAGTATTCATGTTATTTTAAATAGAGTATTTCTGTCTTTTGTAATTTAGTAATTTTTGCAAATTTTGCAAATATTTTTTTTTTAATATAAAAATACTAACAGTGGAGTGACAGCCAAGTGTACAGTATTTTGAATTAATCTTATCTGTTTCAGGCCCTGGGAATACAACAAGAGAAGAACCTGCTGTCCTCAGACTTAGAGAAGACAAAAAATGCCCTCAGCTCAGCTAAAGGAACTGTCATAAGGGTAGGGTGTGGATTTGTTTATTTCCAGGTTCCCATTTTACAAAGTATCTCAAATCCAAATTTGTCTGAGCTTGAAAACTAGGCTAGGTTAGATCTGATTAAATAAATTAAAAATAACTACATCTTTTTAATCTGAATTTATTGTGCAAGAGGATTGCTGACTATCAGTAACAGCTTCAATTAATTTACTGGAGGAACTCTTTCTAAATGATGTTAAAATATGTAAAATGCTTTTTTTTTTTTTTAATGTTTAAAAGTTTCATTAGTTTAGTGATCTCTTACACTTAAAAAAAAAAAGATATATTTCAGGTTACAACAACATTCATGCAGTAGTCAACATTTATTTCTAATCTACTACTCAACAAATCATTCAAGCCAAGTTGTAAATAATGCCTAATAGTAAACTTGTGTATTTGTATTCCAGCAAGACTCTGGTGAAGAGGTGGAGGCACTGAGAAAGCAGATGGCAGGGTTGAAGTCTGAGATTGACAAGGTAGGTATTGAATGGACATTTGGTAACAGCCTGTTGAGGACCGACAGGATCTTTCATATTGCATGTCCTGTGGACTGGTAAAGTTTTTGTGGAAAGACTACTCGTAGGAAAAAATGTTATGTGTCATATTTCATCTGAAAAATATATATATATTTATTAAATCTTCTAGAGTAGGAAGCATGGCTCTGCAGCAGCAGAGATGCTGGAAGGGGACCTAGCTGACACCAAACACGAGCTTTTGAAAGTCAGAGCAGATCTGGAGCTGGCAGAGAAGGTACGTAAGTTGTGCAGTCCGAGCCTACATCACTGTTGTGGACTGGGGTTGCTGTTACTAAAATGTTATTTCATTGAACTAAGCCAGATGCTTGAAAGAGCTTGTTTCTGATAAAAAAAGTTCATTCCTGGTCCTTGCCTTGAGAAGAACCCTCTTTAGTTTGTAGTCAGCAATTTTAAATTTGGGATTCTTTTTCTGAAAAGGGAGACCTTTTACCATGAAACGTTCATGAACCTATATCGCATTTTCACCAGAACAGACCTTTTCCACGGAAAGGTGGGAGGGAGGGTTTTTATTTTAACCCCCCGAATCCCACCCCCACCCCCCACCTCACCCCACTACTTCCCTGGTTCTTTTTTGTGTGTGTATTAATGAACCGTTTTTGTTATTTGAGGTAATGCAGTCGGTATCTGTCGTGTTTAAGAAGCTGGTTTCTGAGTGGTTTAGTATAATAAGCCAGCTTGTCTTTTGGTCTGAAACATAAGCCATATTTTATATACAGATGCAATGTTTCATTTAGTTATGATCATTGATGATCTTTAAAAAATTTCAGGAATTGGAGAAGAAAGTTAGCCAGACTGCACCGTTTAAGAACCTGAAGCAGATGTTAACTAAGAAGAATGACCAAATTAAAGATTTGCGGAGAAGGCTAGCAAAGTAAGAGACATAGTGCCTTCTTTATGGTGACATTTTGAGAGGCAACTTACATGATAAGCTTATTTCATAGAAAAATTTGTAATGTTTACAGATAATTAAAAATGAATGAAAAAGTTTAATGTGAGGGTTAACCTAAGAATATTCATTCAACCTGCATAGTTTTGTGCCAATCAATTACATTTTCCCATTTGTAGATATGAAGATAGCGATTTATGATTCGCCTGGGACACAAGTGCAAGCCGATGTGCAAACCTGATTACAAAGCCGACTGTGAATGCTCTGTGTGTGTTTAAGGACCTTGGACATCATTACTCTCACCTATGATAATAGTATATAGTATATAGTGACTCGGAGTTATGAACTTTTGAATGGTGGACTTTCATAGATATGAATAAAAAGTTGTGTGTTGGGTTGAATTGACATGTAAGATGGAAGTTTGCAAGTGTTATTATGAAATTTGTAAACCATGGTTACTTTAAACTTAATTTTATGAAACAGTGCTGTATATTTTGTGAGATTTAAAATACCCATGGTAACATACAAATGCACAGTGTATATTGCAGTATACATACATGCATTGGGCTTACTGTTAAGTCAACCATAACCTGTTTATGACTCTAGGTCACTGAAAACGGTGCAACTTCCTGAGTCATCTGGATGATGTGTGTTTCTGCATTGCCTTTAAAAAGTGGGACCACTTTGAAAATATTTTTACATGAAAAAGGAATTATATGGGTATAAAGTACTGTAACCATGGTGATGTAACTGAGTGAAGGCTTCATCCTAGAGAAGAACTTGATAATGTCTAAAATGACAAATCTATTATGACAACCAAACCTACCACTGCTTTTCAAAATTCAATAGTCTGGCAGTTATACATGGATTGTTGATTTAATCATTCCACAGACAGTTTTTATCTAAATATTCTCATATCGTCTAGTTTTCAGCTCTACTCAACTCGGTGTAAGAACATCAGCGCATGGCCAGTTTGTCCTGAGGAAGGATCTTGAGTAGAGCCAAAAATTAGACGATATGAAAATATTTATGTAAAAACTGTCTGTGGAATGATGAATTCAACAGTCCAAACATGCAACTATCAAACTGCATATTATTAATGTTTCACCTCATTTCTACTGAGGTTTCTGAACAGTGAGTTAAAGCAAAGTTAAACTGGACAAAACAAAATTATAAGATGCTTTTTGTTCATTCAGAAGTTGGATATGAGATAAAAAGTTCAATTTAGATGCAACCTTTCTTTAAGACACTGATAACAACTATCATGCATTTACATGCTTTATAGAATCTTTAGAAAGAATACCAGATTAAGATTGCTCTGGATTAAATGCATTGCAAAGTTTTTATATTTATTTAAAACCTAAAAGAAAGAGTTATGAACATTTAGAACAGGTCCTGCTAAAGAGATTATGAGCAAAGGAAGATGAGAAAACAAAAGACGTGTGTGAAAATATATACAAGATATTTATCTGAATGTACCATGTTTAAATTGGATTGCAGTATTCTAATCTAGTCTAGTGTACATATAAAAAAGATAATCATTTTCAGTTAGCCCTGCTTTGTAGATATATACTATATAGATTTTCATTGTTTTATTTTTTATGCAAGGTTAACAGTGTTGAACTTTTAACAGTGTTTTTTGCTGTCACTTTTTCTTTGTACTTTCGCATTTTAAATGCATCCGTCCTTTGAGAAAAAGACCATCACATTTCAGTAAGCCAACTGTCTTTATATTTTCTACTAATTATTTTTTGTGTGAGCAGTTTAGATGTTTAGTATATGAGTCCTTAGTATGATAAAATGATAGGTAATGACTGGAAAGTTCATTAAAAAGCATTTAGAATTCCATATTTCAGGGGGAATGTTGTCCAGGAGTAGAATATTAGAATATTCAGTGAAAAATGCAATATATTAAAAATAAGAAAAAAAAAGAGAATGGAAGGCTAGAGACAATTGACCATTAAAGTATGAAATTATATGTATTTTGCTAGTGGCAACTTCTTCTTTAATCTATCTTGTGAAGTATAGTGAAGAAAGAGGTTTGGAGTTGACGCTTACGTTTGTCTTAAGGTGGTAAACCTCACTTAAGAACCGTAGGAAGTAATAGAAATTTGAGAGGGAAAAGAGAAAAGAAAACATTATCAAAAAAGTTTTTTTGTCACAAGATTCTTGTGGGTGTGCATACTTTACCAAAATGGCCATTATTGTACAAACTGACAGGGTGTTTTGTTACTGTGCTTCAGTTGATGTATACTTCAAATGCTATACACGAGACTTTCTTCTAAATTGATTAATTTCAACTTTGCTGCTCCTAAATAGATGCAAAAGGCAAACCAGTTGCAGTCACAGTAATGTGATGCATTGTGCATAATGTAAAACCAGGAGTTAAAAAGAAATAAAAGCACTTCTCTTTCTTTTCTGGTCAAATTTTATCTCAAAATGTTTTCATAATACCCATCTTCATGCTTTAGCAAAAATTGTGAAATTAGTGAAAGTTTCAGCAGGCATGAAGGTTTGAAAGATGACTTCCCATATTATGTGTAAGACGCGATTACTGCAGAAGAAAAGAAAATTTCAAAGATACATAACGATATTGTTTATTTCTGGAGAATTTTGACAATAATATAACAACTATCAAGTATGAACTTCAAATTTTACAAACCATCTAGTAATACTTCCTACTGCAAATAAAACATTTCACATACTTTACAGTAAGTCAACAACAAAGTCACTAACAGTAAATAGCCAAGTGTGCAATTATTCACCTTTCATTTTCTGATTAAAACAGCAGATGAAGTTTTCACAATTGCCAAAACTCTAAATATATTCTATATACTAATAACTACTTCATTTTTTTTCTCCCTGGGAAATCTGCTCGTGTGTCCCTCCTTTGGTCTTATTGTCTTAATATTTTATCACAACTAATTACATTAGCCAAAGAACAAAACTCTAGCATGAAAACTATTTCGCTACTTGACAACAACACAAATATTAACTTTTTTACCTTTTGATAACTAAATATATACAAATCTAACCTTACTTCTTTATCACTCCAAATAAACCTTCAGCAAACTCCTGTGTTAATAACTTTTTACAATATTTTAAGATACTTGTGCATGGCATTGCCAAGATACATGTGACAGAAAATTTAAAATCTGGATATTTGTAAATTAAAACTTGTAGCCTTTAAACATCTAACAATAATGTGGATTTTTAGTGACTCATCTTTTTCAGCTTACTGTATGGCACCTAAATAACTCTGATAAAATTCTCAGAGCACATAATTTATTCCAAAAGTACTACGACAACACCAATTAATAACTTAACAAATAAAAAACATAAATTAAACAATCAATTTCAGAACTGACAAACTTCTTCATATCTTCAAGGACTGAAATATGTCCCCGTCTCATTTAGTTTCACGATTTACATTAAATATTTGTGAAATAAACCCAATACTGAAGAGACCATGACTAGAACGAGAGGTAATTTCTTTAAAATTCCCATGTGAGCTTTGGGTCCAACACTATTTAAAGGGAAGTGTGGACACAGCTTGCAATTTGGTGCTGTAAAATTTCACCATGTCTATCAATATCAGCTATGATCCCTGGGAGAAGTGTGAGAAAAATTTGATAAAACAAAAGGGGATGAAAATGTGTTGTAACATTATTACAACGATCAACTAAAATACAGAATTTAGAAAAGATTTAGAACATTTCTAGTTCCTGCTTGCATATGTCACTCTCTATGTTAAGTTGTAGATGGATATAGGACATATTTTGTCATCTGCAAAGCCAAATACATTTGGCACATACAACTTTCCTTGGCCACTGCGCTTTCAGTCATTCAAATTTCACTTTCCTTAATCACTGAAATATATAATTAAAAGCCTATCATGTTATTTACATTTAATTATATGCAAGACCAAATCATATATCCATTTTATATACAGCTCCAAAACATTTAAACCTAACACTATACATATATAACTGACATTTGGACTTTTTATAGATCTTGAAACCTGCACGTGTATTTTCAAAACGTATGTAACAATGTGTGATAGTAATATGGTGAACACAGACATTTAGCTGATTATATGAATATAAAAGTGCTGGTCATGGAAACGAAGCACCAAAATCCTCGATTCATAATAAGTTCTATTGAAACGAGTGTTAACTATCACCTGTCCATTACATACTTTCAAGCATCACAAGTTTATTTTTTTTATCACATAAAATAAGTACACCTAACTAATCTTTAAGTGCCAATAAAATGAAAAATCTATCGACAGACACCTTTACAGCAGAACTGTGAGTTCTTTCAATAAAACTGGATGTGATTCTAGTTGTTATATAACATTTATCAATGCGAAGTAACCGTTGTAAAGAATGACATTTTCAACTCAAACTGTAAATAACAGTCACGGCTCTGAAATGTGATAGTGGTAATCTACTGCTTTGCAAACAACTTTAAATATATACAAGTAGCAGTCTCAGATAGCAGAAAACTAGGTTCTATAATAATTACCAAGTGCTCTCACAAAACAGAAATGTTTTTTTATATTTGAATTATCAGAGAGATATGATCGGAAACAGTGTCCAATAATCCGCAGTGCCATTTCCCTGTCTCTTTAACGTAGGGACAAATACAAGTTGTTACAAGTACAAGTGCAGTGTCCTTGTTAGGTTTGACTTGACTGTGGATTTCTACTGGTTACTGGTTTTTGTGCAGTATGTCCTTGAAAGAAATGTTGTGAGACCTGAAAAATGGAAAATATGCATTTCAATTTATATACATGTAAAGAATGAAGGAATAAATAAATAATATAATAAGATTGTAGTATTAGTGTCATCATGTTTTGATTCTTCAACACAAGAAAATGTTGAATTCTCATATCTTCAAAAAGTAAGTTATCTTTCAAACATTAAAACTTATCTTTGAATCTTTGAAATCTGACTCATCGTCGATAGAACAAATTGAAATAAAAACACTTACACATAATTTAATCTGCAATTTATACAGCAATAATGCAATTCAAACAGAAGTTTTAATTCTGACATGCCCACTTGTATACACTTCTACACTCTCTGTCTCTCAAACACACACACACAGACACGCACTTTTAAATCTTATCTTATCTTATCACATGTAATAGACTAAATTACAAGTCCTACCAGTGGTGTGACTGGGGTTACTCCAATCAGCTACAGGTATGGGGGAATTGTAGTACTTTGCTGTAGTTTTGTTGAAAACTGGGAGAAGCTCGCTGGCAGCTTGAGAAAGAGTCTGAAGGACATAAATTTATGATTTCAGAATTGGCATTATTTTGAAAGAGCTAAATTGTGAATTAATAAGAAATATGTTGTTATAATCTACAATTTAAATGCTTTTAACATACTTTTTTGAAGTAAAAATCATGCAATTTCACATATAATTATAGAAAGCAATATGCAACATCAGAACAAAATGACTAAACTTAAGTTTTACAGCAGATGTCAAGTACATAAAATGTAGTCCCGATGTTTTCTCGCATACCCCTGTACATCCCGCGACAAGTAAATACAAGATATAACACATCTAACTTATCTATGTCCTTGACAACTCCTGTGAAATTATATAGACACAACACTTATCAGCAAGGTGTAAGTGGCAGACAAATGTGCTTGACATTCATGTCACATACAGCTTGTTGACCTATATAATTCTATATCTTCCATACCTTTAGATACACATAGGCGTCAGTTCCATGCCCCTCCACGGGAGCAAGGTCAAGGTTACCGTTCAGATAGACGGCATACAGACGAGACAGAGGGAGACCATAGCCATAGCCAGCCTAGGGAAAGTAATAATAATGATGATAAATAAAATCCAACTTAACTAATTGTATTGCCACAAATGATATTCACCAGTCTCCATTTTCAATGAAAGAGTTACTCATAAACTAAAAACATACAACTTAAAAACTTTCTAAAGATAATAATTTTGTCAACAGTATTATATGTGATGTACCTTGTGATAGTGATTATGGGAAAAGCACTGATATAACAAAGTTTTGCAACATTAAGGTGGAACACACACATTATGACCATGAGGTAAACTTACAAAGGGTGTGTGGTGATCAGCTGAAGGCTTGGACGCAGTGGTGTAGGTGTAGTTAAACATCAGGTCAAGCTGGTCTCTGCTGAAACCACCACCTTGGTCACTTATCTGGAAAAATAACTCCGTAATTTAAATAACATAAAAAATCATTTCAGTGATTTTGACAGCTATGTAACTATATAACACTGTTATCTAACAGATCATAAGGTATGCAATTAATCCAGTGTGTGTGTGTGTGTGTGTGTGTGAGTGCGTGCATGCGTGTGTGTATATATATTATCCCCTTCCTTATTCATTTACCTTTATTGTAATGTCTTCTTTTCCTTTAAATATCTTCACCTCAATGTGGGGTAGGAGATCGCTATCTGTGACGTTACTGCGCGTCTCAATAGTGGCGCGCATTGAGTTCTTGAACAGTTCAAACATGATGTGGTGAAGATGGGATGGGACGTAGACCATCTGGATAGGCTCTCCCTGCTCATAGGCTGAGAAAAACAAGTAATAATAATAACCTAACTGTGTCTAACCTTACTGTCTCTATCAGTATGATTTTTTTTTTTTTTTTTTTTTTTTTGAGAAAGGATTTTTGCTAAGTTCAATAGAAATCCCAAATTTCATATATAAATCAATATTTTAATCAATGACATTTTAGCTGGAACCACTCTGTGAACTTTCCCAGATAAGCACCTTTCAGCACCCAGAAAAGAATTAACAGGAACACTTACGATTAAAACATTTGATGTCCAACTTTGGCGTAATGCAATAATGAAGGTCGCATAAGCCCTTGGCATCCTCGTACGCACCTGAGGAAATATAAAGATAATCAAACACATATTCCAGCTGTAAAAATATTCGTAATTCATGTTGAAGTCAATAAAACTTCTTCATCATTATCACTTCTTCTTTATCATTATTACTGTAATAACATCATTGATTTAAACTGGCCTTTTTCCTACCTTGAACCACTTCCAGAACATCGCAGTGGGGATCTATGGACCCTATATAACGCCTTTCCTGGTTCAGCTGGTTCCCAAATAACAGAACTGAAAATATATTTTAAAAAATCCATCTTACAAATGAAGTCATACAGTGAATACAAAAAAACAAGAAACTAATTGAATTGCATTGAATTGCTCATTACACACTTTGTATTTATTTTTGAAATATATAATAATATCCATAAAATAATGAAACAAATTTAAGTGTTAAGACCTCAACATGTTCAGAAGAGAGCAAGACAAATGATCATTAATTTTACTGGGCAACTTAAGTGTTCTCTGTAAAACTATTCCATGTTTATAAAATTTCAAAAGAAAAAATACTAAAACATAAATTCTTTTTTAAAAAAATTCTTTAAGACCTTGTTCTATAACTACCAGAGTAGTGATTAAGATAAATAACTCAATACCACGACTCAGTTTCATATTTAAAGTACTGCAATGAAAAAGGGTGTTTCAATGGCAAAGGCTATCAATGTACTGAATTCCATCATGTTCAATGAAAACCTGAAAGAAATCCAAAAACTCATCCAATCAACAATCCACTTGAATATATGTCACATGTTCCGATTGGCCGACTTGAGGTTTCAACTTGTCCCAAGGATCCCGATTGGTTGTTTAACAGAAAAATCCTAAGACTTCAACCTTGACCTTCAACTTTGACCTATGACCTCTGACACTTACTATGCTGGTTGATGAGCATTCTGATACTAATTCTGCTTATGTAGAAGCGGTTGAGGAAATACTGAATGTCTTTTCGAGTGGCGTCTTCTAGTACGCCATCTGGAGAGCTATTTGCAAGTTCCATCACGCCCTGTGGCAAGAAAACAAGGACATGGGAATGTGCAAAAACGATGCTGCCACTAGGCAACAAATAATCACATTTATGCTAATGTAATTATCAATTTAGATCTCATAGGTTTTTAACATACTTTACAAGTATGAACTTTTTTGGCTTTGGCTTTGCCTGGTATATTGTATGAGTTGTGGCATGTTACTGCATTTATGCTTCTTAATTGTGATTTGATTGAAAGAAGAGGAAATTGTCAAACTGAAATAAGAGAGTCAAAATAGCCAGAATGTATTACAAATGACGATGTGTATGTCCTTTTTTTTCTGTCTTCTTTTATGATTCGTTGTCTAAAAATGAGCACACTTTAACTTAATTAAAAAAAGAACTGTCAAAAAATAAATAAATAAATTTATAATGATGTGTGTCTGCTGTACATGTGTCACTATGATTGCATTATCACACTAAGGTGGTGGACTTCCTCACCTGTGCCATGGTTTCAACCACTGTACTGTGACGACTTCGGATCTTTTCTAAAGCTTCAGAAAATCTGAAAGCAAAGAAACATCAGATTAGAACAGCAGAATGTCTCCAACAAAGTGCCATTTCATTAAAAAAGTGTTTGTCCACAAAATGGGTGCTATAGAGACAAAAGAAACTTGGGCTGGTGTTACTGTAACAAAATACCAGACAAGAATTACTGTAATTTATACTGTCAGGTCAGAATGGTTCACTAACTGATCAATAAGAACCACAAAGTTCACTCACTCTGACAAAACACTCTGGTCTGAAGAACTGGCATTCTCAAACTCCATCAGTTCTCTGAAACTCTCTTCATACCTGAAAAATACACATTTTTTAAAGTTTCATGAACCATTATCTTTTTTCTACACATTATATAAAAGTATTCTCCAAGGTTGATATTCTCCACANTGTTTGGCTGGGTTGGTTGCTATGGTTACCACGAAATGGGATGTTTCTGAATGCATCATTACCTCAGAAAATCAATATTTGCACCTTGGATTTAATCTAGATGAATGGGACAGTGGTAATTTTATTGACTCACTGGCATGTTGTAGACCTACTTTACATTTGCACTTTAATTAAATCTGAATAGAGAAGTATTGTGCATTTATTTTAATAGATCTGAAGAAAGCTGTGATATCATGTGTAGATATGGGTGCCTGCATTCATGCAAAATATCCATTAAAATATGTGGAGGTGTGTAAACACCCACTGGTATAACAAATACATTGAATATATATATTTTCAATCCATGTTTCATGTTTATCACATTATTTTTGTTGTTTTTGTTATATTTATATTTGTTATATTTGTTTTTATATTTATGTTATATTATTATATGAACAATAATGCTGTGGAAATGCTCTTAATATCACATAAATGTTTTGCCTTTCTGTGCCCTATCTTTTTTGCTTTGATTTTTTTCCTCAAAATCCCGGTTATTATTTGTAAATATAACATTCTGCAGGTAGCAAAATGTCTGTAATAATTGTCTAGTGTCGTCATGTGTACTAAGCTTGAATTTTGTCATTCCAGACGTCCGCCCTAGGTCTAAATGATCACCACCAGGCCACCGTTATCAACTACATGCGCTTTGCTCGCTATCAGCGCGGGCAGAGACTGCGGGCTGTTGACGCATGTTTTGATGACCTGAAGGACAGCAGGTACATATTAATACTGACTCAGACCCTTTTGCTGTAGGCGAGAAATGGGTCCAGTTTTAGAACAATAGTGGCCCTCTTTTAGTAGGGGTTATGGGTCTCTGTGTCCTGCTGTATAGTGGTGAAAAAAGTGGAAGGCTAAGGTGCCCCCAACCCCCCCCCCCCTCATTACACACATGCACACACGCACGCATGCATATACACACATACACACACACACATACACACACCCTCCCTGTCCTTTGATGAAGGACTCAACATTTTCGCTCCAGACTTATAGATGAAACCTTCACAGTTGACGAGGTCACTGAAATGCTGGATGGACTCCTGGCGGTGGTCAGAGGCGAAATGGAGTCCGAGCTCATCAACACGGCCCACACCAATGTCTTGTTGCTACGGCAACTGTGTCAACAAGCCGAGAAGTGGCATTTGAAACTCCAGGCTGATATTTCTGAATTGGAAAACAGGTTAGTGTGAGCATCGGTGACAGAAAGTGAGGGCCAGTGTTTTTGCTACCTAACTGTCCAGTACTTATGTGATTGATACAAAAGACTGCCTTTTAAAGTTATATCTTATGTAGCAGAGCTGGGCATAAAAGATGGGTTACTGGCCCGGGGCAATGTAAACCCATCTCATGCCTATGAATCACAGGGGTTACTGTCCAGAAGAGCAAGTAAAACTTAATGCGCCAAGTAACCCTTGTAATATTTACCAGACCTCACTGGCCCAAAAAGGACAGTGGAGAAAAAAGTTAGTGTCAAGCCCTGTTTAGGTTGTTTTATTAATAATAAACTTAGATATTGTGTGAAGTTAACTTGAGCTAGTGCATAGTGACACAGACTATACATTTTGTTTATTTTTTAGGGATCTACTTGAGAAGATCAAGGATTTTGAGGATGCAGAATTTACAGGGACCAAACGTGACACCGACTTCTCAGCTCTGTCTGGACCTAGTAAACTAGAACCACTGAATGAGAGCTCTGCATCTGCCCTGCTGCATATGGTATGTGTGTGCGTGTGTGTGTGTGTGTGTGTGTGTGCACGCGCACATGAACATTTGTGTGAATGAATGAATGTGTATATGTTTGCATTTTTGTGCATGCGAGTCTGTGTGGGCCTGAGCATGATAATCTGTTTGTGTGTGTACGTAATGGGGAGACAAGGGGGTGTTCATATGTTTTATATCCATTTTGAGAAAAAAAGGGAAAAAGGAATGAGAAGTTGCATGTGTGTACTTGTTTGTGTGCATGGACCTTTGAGAGAAAGAGAGAGTTAGCAGTTTGTTATGGAGTATTATGTTGTTGCATGTTTGTGTTTGAGCAGAAATTTACTAATGAAAACATGCAACCAGAACTCCACTGCAGTATCTGAGTTACAAGTTCAAATAAAAACCTGTATTGTTTAAACTGATAATTAAAAGTATGATAGTTTATATTAAATAAGTATAGTTCACATATTTTGATGGTATAACATTTTGTCTTGAATTCTACAGGAGATTGAAAGGTTAAAAGAAGAAAATGAAAAACTAAAGGACAGACTGAAGGCTGTGGAATCCCAGGTGTGTATAGGGACATATATACCATGTTGTGAATATTGACATATCTACCTAGATGCACACAAACATATTAACAGCTTTGTGGTTAATCATTTGATCAAGTGTAAATACAATACTCTCTTTCCATGCAAAATAATTATTAAACATATTAACAGCTCTGAAGTTAATCATTTGATCAAGTGTAAATACAATATTCTCTTTCCATGCAAAATAATTATTAAACATTTGTTCATCATTTTGCTATTAATTTTTTTTAAGCCAGAAAGTCACTAGACTTGCAACACAGTATTCATGTTATTTTAAATAGAGTATTTCTGTCTTTTGTAATTTAGTAATTTTTGCAAATTTTGCCAATAATTTTTTTAATTATAAAAGTACTAACAGTGGAGTGACAGCCAAGTGTACAGTATTTTGAATTAATCTTATCTGTTTCAGGCCCTGGGAATACAACAAGAGAAGAACCTGCTGTCCTCAGACTTAGAGAAGACAAAAAATGCCCTCAGCTCAGCTAAAGGAACTGTCATAAGGGTAGGGTGTGGATTTGTTTATTTCCAGGTTCCCATTTTACAAAGTATCTCAAATCCAAATTTGTCTGAGCTTGAACACTAGGCTAGGTTAGATCTGATTAAATAAATTAAAAATAACTACATCTTTTTAATCTGAATTTATTGTGCAAGAGGATTGCTGACTATCAGTAACAGCTTCAATTAATTTGCCGGAGCAACTTTTTGATGTTAAAATATGTAAAATGTTTTTTTAAATGTTTAAAAGTTTCATTAGTTTTGTGATCTCTTACACTTTAAAAAAAAGACATATTTCAGGTTACAACAACATTCATGCAGTAGTCAACATTTATTTCTAATCTACTACTCAACAAATCATTCAAGCCAAGTTGTAAATAATGCCTAATAGTAAACTTGTGTATTTGTATTCCAGCAAGACTCTGGTGAAGAGGTGGAGGCACTGAGAAAGCAGATGGCAGGGTTGAAGTCTGAGATTGACAAGGTAGGTATTGAATGGACATTTGATAACTGCCAGTTTAGGACTGGCAGGATTTTTTCATATTGCATGTCCTGTGGACTGGTAAAGTTTTTGCGGAAAGACTACTCGTAGGAAAAAATGTTATGATTCATATTTCAACCGAAAATTATAAAAAATATATATTTATTGAATCTTGTAGAGTAGGAAGCATGGCTCTGCAGCAGCGGAGATGATGGAAGGGGACCTAGCTGACACCAAACACGAGCTTTTGAAAGTCAGAGCAGATCTGGAGCTGGCAGAGAAGGTACGTAAGTTGTGCAGTCCGAGCCTAAATCACTGTTGTGGACTTGGGTTGCTGTTACAAAAATGTTATTTCATTGAACTAAGCTGGATGCTTGCAAGAGCTTGTTTCTGATAAAAAAAGTTCATTCCTGGTGCTTGCCTTGAGAAGAACGCACTTTAGTTTGTAGTCAGCAATTTTAAATTTGGGATTCTTTTTCTGAAAAGGGGGACCTTTTACCATGAAACGTTCATGAACCTATATCGCATTTTCACCAGAACAGACCATTTCCACGGAAAGTTTTTATTTAACCCCCCCCTCCCCCCCCCCCACTACTTCCCTGGTTCTTTTTTGTGTGTGTATTAATGAACAGTTTTTGTTATTTGAGGTAATGCAGTCGGTATCTGTCGTGTTTAAGAAGCTGGTTTCTGAGTGGTTTAGTATGATAAGCCAGCTTGTCTGTTGGTCTGAAACATAAGCCATATTTTATATACAGATGCACTGTTTCATTTAAGTTTTGATCATTGATAATCCCAAAAAATTTTTCAGGAATTGGAGAAGAAAGTAAGCCAGACTGCACCGTTTAAGAACCTGAAGCAAATGTTAACTAAAAAGAATGACCAAATTAAAGATTTGCGGAGGAGGCTAGCAAAGTAAGACGTTGTGCCCTTTTTGATGGTGATGTGACATTTTGAGAGGCAACTTACATGATAAGCTTATTTCAAAGAAACATTTTAAAAATGAGATGTTTATAGATAATTTAAAATGAATGAAAAAGTTTATTGTAACCTAAGAATATTCATTCAACCTGCATAGTTTTGTACCAATAAATTATATTTTCCCACTTATAGATATGAAGATAGTGATTTATGATTCCCCTGGGACACAAGTGCAAGCCGATGTGCAAACCTGATTACAAAGCTGACTGTGAATGCTCTGTGTGTGTTTTAGGACCGTTGACATCATTACTGTCACCTATGATAATAGTATATAGTGACCCGGAGTTATGAACTTTTGAATGGTGGACTTTCATAGATATGAATAAAAAGTTGTGTGTTGGGTTGAATTGACATGTAAGATGGAAGTTTGCAAGTGTTATTATGAAATTTGTAAACCATGGTTACTTTAAACTTAATTTTATGAAACATTGCTGTATATTTTGTGAGACTTTAAATACCCAAGGTAACATACAAATGCACAGTGTATATTGCAGTATACATACATGCATTGGGCTTACTGTTAAGTCAACCATAACCTGTTTATGACTCGAGGTCACTGAAAACGGTGCAACTTCCTGGGTAATCTGGATGATGTGTGTTTCTGCACTGCCATTAAAAAGTGGGACCACATTGAAAATATTTTTACATGAAAAAAAAAAGAATCAAGTGGGTATCAAGTACTGTAACCATGGTGATGTAACTGAGTGAAGGCTTCATCCTAGAGAAGAACTTGATAATGTCTAACATGACAAATCTATTATGACAACCAAACCTACAACTGCTTAAAAATGTTCAATAGTCTGGCAGTTATACATGGATCGTTGAATTAATCATTCCACAGACAGTTTTTATCTAAACATTCTCATATCGTCTAATTTTTCGACTCTACTCAACTTGGTATTAGAACATCAGCGCATGGCCAATTTGTCCTGAGGAAGGATCTTGAGTAGAGCCAAAAATTAGATGATATGAAAATATTTATGTAAAAACTGTCTGTGGAATGATGAATTCAACAGTCCAAACATGCAACTGTCAAACTGCATATTATTAATGTTTCACCTCGTTTCTGCTGAGGTTTCTGAACAGTGAGTTAAAGCAAAGTTAAACTGGACAAAACAAAATTATAAGATGCTTTTTGTTCATTCAGAAGTTGGATATGAGATAAAAAGTACAATTTAGATGCAACCGTTCTTTAAGACACTGATTACAACTATCATGCATTTACATGCTTTATAGGAATCTTGAGAAAGGATACCAGATTAAGATTGCGCTGGATTTGAAATGTTAAATGCATTGCAAAGTTTTTATATTTATTTAAAACCTAAAAGAAAGAGTTATGAACATTTAGTACAGGTCCTGCTTAAGAGATTATGAGCAAAGGAAGATGAGAAAGCAAAAGATGTGTGTGAAAATATATACAAGATATTTATCTGAATGTACCATGTTTAAATTGGATTGCAGTATTCTAGTCTAGTCTAGTGTACATATAAAAAGATTATCATTTTCAGTTAGCCCTGCTTTGTAGATATATACTATATAGATTTTCATTGTTTTATTTTTTATGCAAGGTTAACAATGTTGAACTTTTAACAGTGTTTTTTGCTGTCACTTTTTCTTTGTACTTTCGCATTTTAAATACATCCGTCCTTTGAGAAAAAGACCATCACATTTCAGTAAGCCAACTGTCTTTATATTTTCTACTAATTAATTTTTGTGTGACTAGTTTAGATGTTTAGTATATGAGTCCTTAGTATGATAAAAATGATAGGTTATGACTGGAAAGTTCATTAAAAAGCATTTAGAATTCCATATTTCAGGGGGAAGGTTGTCCAGGAGTAGAATATGAGAATATTCAGTGAAAAATGCAATATATTAAAAATAAGAAAAAAAAAGAGAATGGAAGGCTAGAGACAATTGACCATTTAAGTATGAAATTATATAATGTATTTTGCTAGTGGCAACTTCTTTAATCTATCTTGTGAAGTATAGTGGAGAAAGAGGTTTGGAGTTGACGCTTACATTTGTCTTAAGGTGGTAAACCTCACTTAAGAACTGTAGGAAGTAACAGAAATTTGAGAGTGAAAAGAGAAAAGAAAACATTATCAAAAAAGTTTTTTTGTCACAAGATTTTAGTGGGTTTGCATACTTTACCAAAATGACCATTATTGTACAAACTGACAGGGTATTTTGTTACTGTGCTTCAGTTGATGTATGCTTCAAATGCTATACACAAGACTTTCTTCTTAATTGGTTATTTTCAACTTTCCTGCTCCTAACTAGATGCAAAAAGCAAACCAGTTGCATTCACAGTTATGTGATGCATTGTGCATATAATGTAAAACCAGGAGTTAAATAGAAATAAAAGCACTTCTCTACTTTCTTTTCTGGTCAAATTTTATCTCAAAATGTTTTCATAATACCCATCTTCATGCTTTAGCAAAAATTGTGAAATTTGTGAAAATTTCAACCAGAGTGAAGGTTTAAAAGATGACTTCCCATTATGTGTAAGGCGTGATAACTGCAGAAGAAAAGAACATTTCAAAGATACATAACGATATTGTTTATTTCTGGAGAATTTCGACAATATAACAACTACCAAGTATGAACTTCAAATTTTACAAACCATCTAGTAATACTTCCTACTGCAAATAAAACATTTCACATACTTTACAGTAAGTCAACAACAAAGTCACTAACAGTAAATAGCCAAGTGTGCAATTATTCACCTTTCATTTTCTGATTAAAACAGCAGATGAAGTTTTCACAATTGCCAAAACTCTAAATATATTCTATATACTAATAACTACTTCATTTTTTTTCTCCCTGGGAAATCTGCTCGTGTGTCCCTCCTTTGGTCTTATTGTCTTAATATTTTATCACAACTAATTACATTAGCCAAAGAACAAAACTCTAGCACGAAAACTATTTCGCTACTTGACAACATCACACGTTTGCTTTTTTTTTACCTTCTGATAACTAAATATATACAAATCTAACCTTACTACTTTATCACTCCAAATAAACCTTCAGCAAACTCCTCTGTTAATAACTTTTTACAATATTTTAAGATACTTGTGCACGGCACTGCCAAGATACATATGTGACAGAAAATTTAAATTCTGGATATTTGTAAATTAAAACCTGTAGCCTTTAAAGATCTAACAATAATGTGGATTTTTAGTGACTCATCTTTTTCAGCTTATAATATTGTATGGCACCTAAATATCTCTGATAAAATACTCAGAGCACAGAATTTATTCCAAAAGTACTACGATGACACCAATTAATAACTTAATAAATAAAAATATAAATTACACAATCAATTTCAGAACTGACAAACTCATTCATATCTTCAAGGGCTGATAATATGTCCCTGTCTCATTTTGTTTTACAATTTACATTAAATATTTGTGAAGTAAATCCAATACTGAAGAGACCATGACTAGAACGAGAGGTAATTTCTTTAAAATTCCCACGTGAGCTTTGGGTCCAACACCATTTAAAGGGATGTGTGAACACAGCTTGCAATTTGGTGCTGTAAAATTTCACCATGTCTATCCATATCAGCTAGAAAAATTTGATAAAACGAAAGGGTGATGAAAATGTGTTGTAACATTATTACAACGATCAACTAAAATACAGAATTTAGAAAATATTTAGAACATTTCTAGTTCCTGCTTGCATATGTCACTCTCTATGTTAAGTTGTAGATGGAAATAGGACATATTTTGTCATCTGCAAAGCCAAATACATTTGGCACATACAACTTTCCTTGGCCACTGCGCTTTCAGTCATTCAAATTTCACTTTCCTTAATCACTGAAATATATAATTAAAAGCCTATTATGTTATTTACATTTAATTATATGCAAGACCAAATCATATATCTATTTTATATACAGCTCCAAAACATTTAAACCTACACTATACATATATAACTGACATTTGGACTTTTTATAGATCTTGAAACCTGCACGTGTATTTTCAAAACGTATGTAACAATTTGTGATAGTGATATGGTGAACACAGACATTTAGCTGATTATATGAATATAAAAGTGCTGGTCATGGAAACGAAGCACCAAAATCCTCGATTCATAATAAGTTCTATTGAAACGAGTGTTAACTATCACCTGTCCATTACATACTTTCAAGCATCACAAGGTTTTTTTTTATCACATAAAATAAGTACACCTAACTAATCTTTAAGTGCCAATAAAATGGAAAATCTATCGACAGACACCTTTACAGTAGAACTGTGAGTTCTTTCAATAAAACTGGATGTGATTCTAGTTGTTATATAACATTTATCAATGCAAAATAACTGTTGTAAAGAATGATATTTTCAACTAAAACTGTAAATAACAGTCACGGCTCTGAAATGTGATAGTGGTAATTTACTGCTTTGCAAACAACTTTAAATATATACAAGTAGCAGTCTCAGATAGCAGAAAACTAGGTTCTATAATAATTACCAAGTGCTCTCTCAAAACAGAAATGTTTTTTTTATATTTGAATAGTCAAAGAGATATGATTGAAAATGGCGTCCAATAATCCGCAGTGCCATTTTCCTGTCTCTTTAACGTAGGGGCATATACAAGTTGTTACAAGTACAAGTGCTGTGTCCTTGTTAGGTTTGACTTGACTGTGGATTTCTACTGGTTACTGGTTTTTGTGCAGTATGTCCTTGAAAGAAATGTTGTGAGACCTGAAAAATGGAAAATATGCATTTCAATTTATATACATGTAAAGAAATGAAGGAATAAATAAATAATATAATTAGACTGTAATATTAGTGTCATCATGTTTTGATTCTTCAACACAAGAAAATGTTGAATTCTCATATCTTCAAAAAGTAATACATCTTTCAAACATTAAAACTTATCTTTGAATCTTTGAAATCTGACTCATCGACGATAGAACAAATTGAAATAAAAAACACTTTCACATAATTTAATCTGCAATTTATACAGCAATAATGCAATTCAAACAGAAGTTTTAATTCTGACATGCCCACTTGTATACACTTATAGTCTCTCTCTCTCTCAAACACACACACACAGACACGCACTTTTAAATCTTATCTTATCTTATCACATGTAATAGACTAAATTACAAGTCCTACCAGTGGTGTGACTGGGGTTACTCCAATCAGCTACAGGTATGGGGGAATTGTAGTACTTTGCTGTAGTTTTGTTGAAAACTGGGAGAAGCTCGCTGGCAGCTTGAGAAAGAGTCTGAAGGACATAAATTTATGATTTCAGAATTGGCATTATTTTGAAAGAGCTTAATTGTGAATTAATAAGAAATATGTTGTTATAATCTACAATTTGAATGCTTTTAACATACTTTTTTGAAGTAAAAATCATGCAATTTCACATATAATTATAGAAAGCAATATGCAACATCAGAACAAAATGACAAAACTTAAGTTCTACAGCAGATGTCAAGTACATAAAATGTAGTCCCAATGTTTTCTCGCACACCCCTGTACATCCCGCGACAAGTAAATACAAAATATAACACATCTAACTTATCTATGTCCTTGACAACCCCTGTGAAATTATACAGACACAACACTTATCAGGAGGTGTAAGTGGCAGACAAATGTGCTTGACATTCATGTCACTTACACCTTGCTGACCTATATAATTCTGTATCTTCCATACCTTTAGATATACATAGGCATCAGTTCCATGCCCCTCCACGGGAGCAAGGTCAAGGTTACCGTTCAGATAGACAGCATACAGACGAGACAGAGGGAGACCATAGCCATAGCCAGCCTAGGGAAAATAATAATAATAATGATAAATAAAATCCAACTTAACTCATTGTATTGCCACAAATGATATTCACCAGTCTCCATTTTCAATGAAAGAGTTACTCATAAACTAAAAACATACAACTTAAAAACTTTCTAAAGATAATAATTTTGTCAACAGTATTATATGTGCTGTACCTTGTGATAGTGATTATGGGAAAAGCAGTGATATAACAAAGTTTTGCAACATTAAGGTGGAACACACACATTATGACCATGAGGTAAACTTACAAAGGGTGTGTGGTGATCAGCTGAAGGCTTGGACGCAGTGGTGTAGGTGTAGTTAAACATCAGGTCAAGCTGGTCTCTGCTGAAACCACCGCCTTGGTCACTTATCTGAATAATAACTCCGTAATTTTAATAATATAAAAATAATTTCAATGATTTTGACAGCTGTGCAACTATATAACACTGTTATCTAACAGATTATAAGGTATGCAATAATCCAATATTGTATGTGTGTGTGTATATATATTATCCCCTTCCTTATTCATTTACCTTGATTGTTATGTCTTCTTTTCCTTTAAATATCTTCACCTCAATGTGGGGCAGGAGATCACTATCTGTGACATTACTGCGCGTCTCGATAGTGGCGCGCATTGAGTTCTTGAACAGTTCAAACATGATGTGGTGAAGATGGGATGGGACGTAGACCATCTGGATAGGCTCTCCCTGCTCATAGGCTAAATAAAACAAGTAATAATAATAACCTTACTGTCTCTATCAGCATGAATTTTTTTCAGTGCGTTTTATTTTTATTATTATTTTTTTGAGGAAGGATTTTTGCTAAGTTCAATAGAAATCCCAAATTTCATATATAAATCAATATTTTAATCAATGTCATTTCAGTTGAAATCACTCTTCCCAGGTAAGCATCTTTCAGCACCCAGAAAAGAATAAACATTACAGGAACACTTACGATTAAAACATTTGATGTCCAACTTTGGGGTAATGCAATAATGAAGGTCGCACAAGCCCTTGGCGTCCTCATACGCACCTGAGGAAAATTAAGAAAATCAAAACATACTTTCCAGCTGTAAAAATATTCACAATTCATGTTGAAATCAATAAAACTTCTTCATCATTATCACTTCTTCTTTATCATTATTACTGTAATAACATCATTGATTTAAACTGGCATTTCCCCTACCTTGAACCACTTCCAGAACATCGCAGTGGGGATCTATGGACCCTATATAACGCCTTTCCTGGTTCAGCTGGTTCCCAAATAACAGAACTGAAAATATAAAAAAAAATCCATCTTACAAATGAAGTCTTACAGTGAATACAAAAAACAAGAAACTAATTGAATTGATCAGCACAGACTTTGTACTTATTTTTGAAATGTATAATAATATCCATAAAATAATGAAAAAAATCAAAGTGTTAAGATCTGAACATGTTTAGAAGAGAGCAAGACAACTTACTGTAAAACTATTCCATGTTTATAAAATTTTAAAAGAAAAAATATTAAAAAATCAATTCTTTTTGAAAAAAGTTCTTTAAAACCTTCTTCTATAACTACCAGAGTAGTGATTAAGATAAATAACTCAATATCATGACTCGGTTTCATATTTTAAGTACTGCAATGAAAAAGGGTGTTTCAATGGCAAAGGTTATCAATGTACTGAATTCCATCATGTTCAATGAAAACCTGAAAGAAAACAAAAACTCATCCAATCAACAATCCACTTGAATATATGTCAGGTGTTCCGATTGGCTGACTTGAGGTTACAACTTGTCCCAAGGATCCTGATTGGCTGTTTAACAGAAAAATCCTAAGACTTCAACCTTGACCTTCAACTTTGACCTATGACCTCTGACACTTACTATGCTGGTTGATGAGCATTCTGATACTAATTCTGCTTATGTAGAAGCGGTTGAGGAAATACTGAATGTCTTTTCGAGTGGCGTCTTCTAGTACGCCATCTGGAGAGCTATTTGCAAGTTCCATCACGCCCTGTGGCAAGAAAACAAGGACATGGGAATGTGCAAAAACGATGCTGCCACTAGGCAACAAATAATCACATTTATGCTAATGTAATTATCAATTTAGGTCTCACAGGTTTTAAACATACTATACAAGTATGAACTTCTTTGGCTTTGGCTTTGCCTGGTATATTGTATGAGTTGTGGCATGTTACTGCATTTATGCTTCTTAATTGTGATTTGATTGAAAGAAGAGGAAATTGTCAAACTGAAATTAGAGAGTCAAAATAGCCAG
Organism: Lingula anatina; assembly: GCF_001039355.2. The sequence continues at coordinate 401,128 of NW_019775389.1, read as the reverse complement.
AATGTATTAGAATCGATGATGTGTATGTCCTTCTTTTTTCTTTGTTTTCTTTTATGATTATTTGTCTAAAATGAGTACACTTTAACTTAATTAAAAAAAGAAATGTTAAAAAATAAATAAATTTGTAATGATGTGTGTCTGCTGTACATGTGTCACTATGATTGCATTATCACACTAAGATGGTGGACTTCCTCACCTGTGCCATGGTTTCAACCACTGTACTGTGACGACTTCGGATCTTTTCTAAAGCTTCAGAAAATCTGAAATCATAAAACATCAGATAAGAACAGCAGAATGTCTCCAACAAAGTGCCATTTCATTTTAAAAAAAAGGTGTTTGTTCACAAAATGAGTGTTAGAGACAAAAAAAATGGGCTGGTGTTACTGTAACAAAATACCAGACAAGAATTACTGTAATTTATACTGTCAGGTCAGAATGGTTCACTAACTGATCAATAAGAACCACAAAGTTCACTCACTCTGACAAAACACTCTGATCTGAAGAACTGGCATTCTCAAACTCCATTAGTTCTCTGAAACTCTCTTCATACCTGAAAAATACACATTTTTTTTAAGTTTCATGAACCATTATCTTTTTTCTACACATTATATAAAAGTATTCTCCAAGGTTGATATTCTCCACAGTATTAAGACACAGAACTGGGTAATTCTTGGCAAGTGATTCTGTGAAGCAGTTGCCATAGCAACATTGTATATCAGCACTGGCAAGTTGCCTTGTGTTTATCTGCACCCTGAGAGTCCTGGTGTAGGTTTTATTATTTTTTTTTTCTCAAATCTTACCATCTGTGGACGAGATCTGCTGAAGAAGTGTTCATCAGGTCTTTGGGAAGCTCTTCTATTTCTTTCAGCATATTTGCCAGTCTCACAGCAAGCTCAAACCTGAGGAACTTGAACGATTTTTGTTGGCATGGATTCTGACCTGAAGTGAGAGGGGGGAAAAAAGATGGTTAAAAGATTGGGATAAATATGGGAAATGACTTTGCAAAATAAGTGAAAAGGTTATGGTTTTATATCTGCAAGAGGGAGGGGTGACTTATACAGAGAGAAATCATAGTAGGTAAAGGGAATTTGGTCAATTTGGCCACACGAGGGACTAAAAAAAATTGAACTGTTGATCGATATTCCCAAAGCAACTTCTGTTTAATATAATTGAAGAGTTTGGCTGATTATGTTGATTTGGAAAAAAAACACAATTGGCAGAGCTATGACTCAGAAGCAGTGATGAAGTATTTATAAGGGCAGAAGCTGGAAATAAAAAAATTTATGGCACATTTTGGATATATTTGGCTATACATGTGGGCTCTCAGCACTGCATGTAACCAATATTATGGACACGTAGGCCATCATTCATACGTATGGTCCCTTATTAACCAAACAAGAACACAGACATCAACACACAATGCACCTACACGCACATTATTGAATAAGCTTTAAACCCTGTTTAAGGGGGTATGTAGGTAAGACGGAGTAGCTTGATTAAAACACACACACGAAATATATAAGAGCAGTGCTGTCTTATTAGTATTGATTCTCTTTCACATCACATAACAACGTGACCTTTGAGGACAAGACTGGCTTATAAATGAGAAGATCTCTGACACAGACTTCCTTAATGAAATGCCAATTAATTCAATTCCTTCAATTTGGGCAGGGGGATATCCCCCTGCCCCCCCCCCCCCCAATTTCCTATTGTATCCACAATCTAGAGTAATGAGACTATTTATCTTGTTAATTAAAAACTGGCATTTAACTCATGGACACAATTAAGACAGGAATGTCTCATGGATTCAACTGATGTTTCAGAACTCACAATTTCAACCATGACTCTCCAGTATCCTGTTTTTCCAAAATTTGCAGATGCTTAAATCATCGATCATGAAGTCAAGAAGTCAATGTCTTTTTGTTAGATTTTCCTATTTTACAAATTAAGAAAAAAAGACTACAGGGCCTGATGACTGGTACAAACATTTCTACAAGAAGTTTAATAGCAACCACACGCATATCATTATCAGTTAAGCCTCTATTTACAGACACATGATGGGTTTAACCTTTCTGTAAAAGTCAGAAAACATTAGAAAGATTAATAAACCAGCTTTGCAATATCTGATTCCCTTGAAACAATTGCTCCATGGATCCCAGAATGACTTCAGAGTTGTGAAGGAGAAATGCCAGAGAGGTCGCGCTCAGATAAGCACGTTTCTCATAGTGTGCATGCACCTCATGAACTTTCACAAACAGACAGAAATTAATCTCCTTTTTTCAGATCTCTCTTCCTTAACATTCAAGATTTTTAGAAAATACAGGCATTGTTGAACAACCAGGAAGAACAGAATTAGTTCACCAAGCTTGACTAAAAAAAAAAAAAAAAAAAAAGAGAGAGATGCCAAGGTGGTCTAAGGTGAAACTCGTGACTCAATGTGAAAGAAACCATGGCACGCAGCTTTTTATAGCCTTGGCGTGTTTACACGTTCGGGTCACGACTCTCAAACTTCTCTTAATCTGAAAATTTGCCCAATTACTCACAACAAGTATTCTTTCATGACATTGCCTAAGATCGAAGTCTATGCAAATCATCAGGCACTATACAAATTAGTGTTGCTAGGGTGAAAAGCCATCTGTGTATACAGTTTTACGGATTAAGCATTTAACAGAACTGCAACTTTTGGACCCCTTTGCACTCTTGCATCAAATCTGGAAAAAAGTGAATGCCACATTGCACAAAAACTTCCGTAACCTCTATAAGCCTTACAAAATAATTAAGGCAGAGCTTACAGCAGAACCACCTTGATAACATAGTATCAGATTGGAATGATAAGCCATATTCCAGTTAACAAAGTTCACCTCTCATAACAATTAATAACAATGCAAACCCCTCATGAAAAGTTCAACCATGTGCATCTTATCTAAGATCCAGTCAACACTTGTATATTGAGTCTTATATATCTATTATAATAGTGGTCCTTTTTTAGTTTTTTTCCTTCTTTATCTGTCTGAGAACACAAATGTGCATAGAAATAGCTGGGTCAATATATCTATCCATGCATATATGCTATGAAAAAAGACCATTACCATAAGTACAAAGTATATATGAGTAGTTCAATACTGGTTATTGCACAGGGATGAATAAGACGAGTCTTGTGACTAGAAAGCAAATGTTGAATTCTCACAAAATCTATTTTACAAAAAAAAAAAAAAATGCTGATGCTATTAGTTACGCTGTACTGGAGGATGACTCACTTCTGACTGATCAGTTGAAAATTATTTATGGTCAGGGACTTGTTCCACAAAAGCGCTTTAAGACACAAAATTGGTCTTAACTTAAAGACCAACCCCTTCGCCTAATAAAGAACTAAGACCTAAATACTATTCAGTAATATAAATTTGTTACAGTAGTATATTTAAATGAGCTATATCCATTTTCTGATAGAAAAAAGCCAGCAGTTTAGACCAATGGTTACTTTACTATAGAAAACAAAAGCATATGTTTATTCTGAACTGCAATCAGAACAAAACGTTTCAGCTATAACTTCCATTATTTTATGCAACTGGCGCCCCAGGCCTCAGAACTAGTTCAAACTGGTTCAAACCGGTTGATAAGGGAAAGAAAGCAATATTGCATGTCAGGCAGTATTCAAATGAGATAATATAAATACTTAACCCAATTTCATTAACTCGCAAATACTAGTATATAATTTTTTCCACTGTAAAAACAAATCATTTTTATAAATGTGGTTTGCATATATACTGTGTGTGTCTTGCATCAGAATTTTTTTTTCTCCTAACAGATTTTTATGGGTCTCCTAACATAAGTTTTATGGGATGTGGGGGGGGTCACAAGTTAATATTTGGATTTTGCAAAACACGACAATGCATCATTACATTTGCAATTAACATATGCATTCAATCAAAATAACATCTTTCACAAACAGTGTACAAAATTCTTACATAACCGATGACCTGGCATTTGTTTACCTAAAACCTAAGCCAGCTGACATGTTAATATTTGTTTGCTGGTCATGATAAGCTGTCCAACTGCGCTCTTTCACATACAGTGCAGCCAAGGTGTAAGTAGAGAAATCTTTACGCAAGACCACTAAAAGACTGATTTACAGAATTAACAAATGCACTTTCTGTGGAAATCTGTAAACTAATAAAAATCTATCCTAGTGTTTTGAAAATTCTTGTGAAGGTGTCATATTTTTGAAAACAAAATATTTGAATCAGAAAAAATGTGCACTTGTATTATACATGTCAGACCTGTAATTTATCTAATAAATTCAAAGCTTTCATGTCTATCTCCTATAAATAATAGTCTTTCTTCAGTGCAATAACAGTCCTATCAATTATGAAAATTAGGCATACACAATAAATCTGTCGCTCAAATAAATAAATAATTAAATAAATAAAACTTTCCTGGAATTTATTTTAAAGTAAATTATAACATATAACTGCAAATTCTATTTCAATTCCAATTATTAAACTAAATAACATTCATAAAAATTAAATAGGATTTAGCACGCAAATCATGAAAACGTCGACCGATGTGCAAGAGGCTAAAGCCGGCAAAACACAGTTGGACTTTGGACTCTGCTTTGCGTCGTATGCTTTCTTACCAAAATCTAATAGATTTCGCAGCGAGAGCGGTGCTGGGTTGAATTCTGCGTATTTCTTCACCACACTGATGGCTGCTGGCTGACATCTAAATCGTCTGACAAAACCCAACGGCCTGGTGGGTCGAAGAAGCGCGGACTTCATCATTTTGTTGGTCGCGATGAATGAATCAGATTTCCAAATCAAAACAAAGGATAAACTATTGCACTAATCTGACTAAAACTGCGTATAATAGACGGTTCCCTCTGTCTAAGACAACAGTACATAGTCCTCTTCCAAATCCAGTGTTTTTCCAGACCCATTCAGACAATAAAACAGATCAAATGAGGAAAATCCGCAAGATGATACGCAAACGTCCTTGCAGTGTTACCGACAATGGCGACCTAAAGTACTGACACACTTTCAAAGGTCAGTGGGTGTTTTCAGAACACTTGATCTTGATTTGTCAATGGATTGACCTTGAAACTACGTTCTCTCTTCTCATTTGCTGAATTGTGCCCTTGAGCGGCACACCTTCTCTATTCACCTCATCAATGTTTTCATCCAGATGTCTGACAGATTACGGAGTTTTAGTAAAATTTTTCTCAAAATAAACATTACTGGACAAAAACAACATTGACCAAAAGTAACCACCGAACTATATGCGTACATGTTTTCGACGTTTTTAAATGGAACGGGCATTTTATTTGTTTTATTTTTCTACATTGACATTGCTCTGTGTCTTGTATCGCGGACACTGTCGCAACCCACCAATATCATTGTAAATAAATAAAAGTAACTTTCCTTTTTAACATTAGACTTAATTTAAACAAAGTTATTCCATACGTTTAACATTGTAAGCTGCGCCACAATATTACTCCTAAGACTTTTCAGTAGCTGTGTTTCCAAAACAATAAATGACAACAATATTAACGATTTTGAGCCTCTTTCAATCCTGCAGTAATTTTTGCCTGTGAATTGCAAGCATATATCTACCCACCGAACTTAAGATATCCTCCTAACGTCAGCGGCGTTGGGTTGTGTTTACAAGCATAGAACTCGAATCTACGCGCCAAATGGTCCCTCTCCGTCGTCCTCCGCACACATCCCTGAGCCAGAGTCGCTAACAATCTTCCCGAAATCTTCATCTTGTCTCAGTCCTTTGAAATCTTGCTACAGAATCATCTGGTAGAAACTTAAAAATATTTCCTCTGTGCTTCACCCGATCTCACCCTAGTGGGTATACGTGATCCTCTCGATCAGTGTTGTCACCTATCACAAGGTAGCTATTATCGTCGGGGCTCTTATATACCGCGGTTGGTATGTGCGAAGGACGCAGATGCATGACCTTCGATAAGCAAGGGTCGTAAACATAATTATGACGTCGCATGTGGGCCAGTTTCTAACCCTAAAAATTAGGTTAACGGGGTCAAGCACCCCGAGTGTACAATATTAGCATACCTCTGCCGTTTTCAGTTACTGGAAACTTTCCAGTGAACTCTGACACCCAGGGTACGTGGGTGTACGCAGACAGTGAAGCGATAGCTGGTGAATCACGGTGCATATATTTACATTGTACACTTATCTCTTGCGTTAAACTGTGCCATAAACACGGTTATCTATCTATCTATATATATATATATATAGGCCTACAATAAACAGTGCTGGTCCTTATTGCAGTAAAAAATGCCACAAGTACGCATTGTAGGCCTACTTCTTTGCTTGTAAATATATTAAAATACTAGAAAAGCACTCAGAGAGCGCAGACCTCCGCCAGGGCAGCAAAGTCTCCATCCAATGCCATTTCACCCCTAAATTTTCATTCTATAATGATTTAGCTATTTTTATTTATGATTATTGATTATTGATCTTGATCACCACCAAAAACTGATCGTCTGTTCCTTGGCCCACTTCTGACAGTTCTTGAAAATTACATCAAAATCGGTCTTTAACTTAGTTTTTTTATTTTTTATTATTGATTGATTATTGATCCAGATCACCACCAAAAACTAATCACTTCTAAGTTAGCCCATTTCTGACCTACCCTGAAAATTCCATCGAAATTCATCCATAACTTTTTGATTTATTTTGATGACAAACAAACAGGGGTGAAAACAACCTCCTTGGCGGAGGTAAAGATGAGGTTGGAGGTGAAATAGGACACACGTTTAGATAAGACTTTAGAAGGGGTGGGGTTACAATATGATAATAATAATAATAATGTATTATATTTTGCAAGAAATATATTGCCCGTGTTTTCGTAAAGATAAGGATCGATTTGTCGCAGTAGTGTCATTAGTGAATGAAAGAAAAATATGTGACTAGAATATAATACATACATGAGTAAATAGTTAAATATACAAATAAAAATATAGATATAGGGAAATATCTAAGACAGACAGAAAGAAAGAAAGAAAGAAAGAAAGAAAGAAAGAAAGAAAGAAAGGAAAAAAAGGAAAGAGAAAGGAAGATTCACTCACCGAATTTTACGTATCCCTTTAAGGTGAGTGCCGTCGGGTTTGATTTTCCATATTTTTCAATATAATTAGCAGATTCGCTGTTAACAACTTTGATGGCTCTTTTTGCAATTTGACAAAAACATCTAGTAATCCTCATGATTGAAATGACTATATTTTGTGTGACTTATGCGTTTAAAAAAGGTGCGACATGCAGAATGACAGAGATGAAACTGATTGAGTCTATGTAAAAAAGTAGAATATAACAATCACTATATATAATATGGTTTAAAACAATTTCATAGTTAGCCTCTTTCGAAGATTTCTTTGGTCACTTTCCACCCGTCTGCAACAGCCTTTTTCTGGTGTAGTCTGTGTTAAATTAGTTATTCATGCATCACGGAAATCTCTCTCTCCAAAAATATCGGTTATTGTTATCTGCCTGTCCTTTGTTGTATTGATTCNGTTATCTGCCTGTCCTTTGCTGTATTGGAAATGTAGATCAATATGCATGACGTCACAGTTATTATTGATAGCGCCATCTGTGCTGTCACGCCAAATCAAAGATACAACTTTCATTTCTATTCCCAACAGCCACAATATTCATCTCCAGTTTCTGTTTTCTCTTTTATCTCATGTTCAAACTATTTTATGATGAGAGATAAAAAAAAATCCTATTGTACTATCTTGTTAATGAACAGCGCCATCTAGCTTCGAAGATGCGCTTGCGCAACAGTCATTTCCGGGCATGCTCAATGTGGATCCATAAAGACATAATTTTAGACTAAAGTGTAAGAAATAAGGCACTGGGAATTAACTTTGTCTGGTTGAACGAAACAGGCAGAATGACAGAGGCAAGCCTTGACGATTTCTTTGCCAAAAAAGATAAGACAAAGAAGAAATCGAAGTCAAAATTGACACCGGATGAATTGCTCGATCGACAACAAGAGGAAACGTCGTTGAAAAAGCTAAAAAAGAAGAAAAAGAAGCAAGAATCAGCAGAAGGAGGCGACAAGAACGAAAAGAAGGTTGGTTTAGCCGTTTCAATCTCCAACTATATTTTCAACATTTAAAAGCAACAAAGCTCATTACATAAATGTACGTTTTGTCAGATGTTTGTCTGATTTTAGATTGGCAGTTTTTTTAAGCACGACATATGGTAGACCTTGAGCGCTGAAACTTTCTCTATGGTTCATGGATATTGCGTTTTATCATTTATCTAGTCGGCTCATTATCAATTTTTGCATTCTGCCTGAAACCTTGAACGAACTACATTGTTTATAACCAGTTGAGATATAGTTAAAATGTGTTATTATAGAACCTTATCAGACTTAAATAAAACACCTACTTATGTAACCATTGTGCTAAAAATAGAATATTGCCAAGGGGTTGATTCTATATAAGTAACTAGAGGTAGAATGCCAGTGATAGGACAGCTTATCTCAATGACTTATAGTGTTGTTTTTATAATTGTTTTATCATTACAATATTGGAAACTTTTAAGACCAAATGCTGATAAAGTGGGCGTGGTCTGCTTATCGGACCTTGATTTATTCGGGGCTAAGATGGTCATTATTGTGGTAACTATTTGTAACTTTGTAATAGATAATAAGGAATATGTTATCAGTCTGGAACATGAACACGGGACCCCTTGACAACTGCCTGTCAAACTGAAACTGGGCTTGTAATATAATTGACTAAAATGTAAGAAATAAAGGATCTTATCAGTCAGTTAGATAAAAAAAGTTACCAATGTTAAAGCTCAATACCTTCAACAGTTGTGAAGATGCAAAATTGATATTTAAGGAAAGTTGTTTTTTATAAATGCTGAAAATGTCATCACTCTTTCTTTAGTGTTGGCACAACAAAAAATAAAAATCTTAAGTAAAAAAAGTACTTTTTGGAAGCCTTTGTGACATCTTACGGATGACTGTGTGTGTTTTGATAATTGTATTTTATTTGATGAAAATATTTGAACTGTTTTATTTTAACACTTAAATTTTCAAGGTTGACCAAAAGTAATGTATCAAAAATATGTGCAATATTTCAATACAAAAGCTTGTCAACTGTTGAAGTTAGTGATTGAAATAAGCAACATTTTTCAAGCCACTCAATAAATGCACAGTCATTGGTAACTGTCACTGCTTTCAGCCAGTATATTCTTATACCTTTAGGCCTAGTGAATGAGTCAGCAGGCCTACAAAAAAATTGAGACGGACTGTTTAACATTTTAAACAAGTGCATTAGAAAGGGGTGCGGAAGACTTCAATTTTTTATTTACTTTCCAGGAAGATGAAGAATGGATAGATTATGTAAATGAAGAAGAAAAGGATTTATCAGGGCTCAGGATAAAAGAATTACAAATAACAAGGTAAATACATGTAATGTCCCAGAGTTTGCTCATGTGCACTAAAGCAAACAAAAGCTCAGTTGTGTAACATTCAATACTGTCAGCGAAATTATCTCCCTTGTTATCCAGTAAAATCAATACCAATACGTATGAAATAGATTCATTGGGAACTTGTGTGGTTAAATTTGTGTCCATCAAATTGAACTTGCCTCTCAGAGTGAATCTGCAATGTCAGTTTGTTCTGAATCTGGTAATTTACAACATAAGTATCAGAATTTGATTTTATCTACATTCCTTATACAGGTCTGTTGTTATCTTTATGGATTGAGATGAAGACATAGTATTACTTAAAGTACACATAATCTATCTTTTTACGTGGATCATTCCAACCCAAGCAGGAACTCTTGCTGTATGCAATCAGATTAACATATTAGCACACTGCCACCTGGTGTTGAGTAGAATGCAGAAAAACTGGTGGATATATATATATAGTATGTCGGGAACAAGAGGATGCATGTAAATATTATTGCGTTCAGCAAGAGACCTCCCAGTGTTTGAGTGATCTTCTTAGAACAGTGGTTCCATTGGGAATGAACCCCTAGGCCCCATTCATAATAGAGTCCAACTAGTCCAAGGGTCAAATATGGTGATCCACTACAAAGCTTGCCGTCTTATCCGCTAATAGACACTGAATAGATATCCCATGGGTAAGTGTTCAAGTGGGTCAGCCACATTTGAAACTCGGACTACTTAGTCCCCTATTCTGAACGAGCCCTTAGTTAAAAGCATTCAATACTGTTGTTGTCTCTTGTTTCTAGAGAAGAAGAGGAAGCAGGTAAACAGGAGGAGGAGGAACAGGAGGAGGACGAGGATGGAGAGCCCAGTGAGAGACGAGAAGGAAGTGCTGGACCCTGGAACAGAACACAACCCGACAGCAGTGGAGGGCCAGGTAATGAGGATATACAGTAGAGCGGCCCCATGAGTGTATAATATAACAGGGAAAAGTGGCTTGATAAGTTTGTAATGGGAGGGGGGGCTTGAAAGGTATGGACAGTTTTGGGGGGGGGGTAATATTTCAGGCCAGGTAATTGGTAGGCAGACATGGGGAAACCCCCCCCCCCCTTTCCCTTGACCAGTCAAGACTGCTTGAAAAGCCAGAGGACCAACTAGATTTTTTGATAATGCACATGCGTGGCAATTGCTCTATTGTTAAAACTTATCATAAAACCTGTCATTTCTGCTATTTGAAGCACTGCAGTTTTTTGTCATATTGGAAGAAATTACTGATCAATTAGAAGATTGTACATGGCTTAACTGGTGACAGCAGTGTGAGCTAGTTAGCTGGTTAGTTTAGGGCTGTTTTGTTCAGGCCTACCCGCAATATTCCCACAATGCAGTTTGATACCCCTGCCAATGCAAAACCTCAAAGTGAAGAATACAGAATATTTTTGGTTAGGTGAACCAAATTAGACTGCTGTACTGTGAACTTGACCACATGACACCTCTTCTAACACCTGTAACACCTCTTCTAAAATAAGATACACTTGTATTCTTACAGCTCAGCCAGTGACTCCAGAACCCGTTCCAGAGCCAGAACCAGAGCCTGAAGAGAAGTCCCCCTCAGAGCCTGCCAAACCAATGAAGTATGTTCCGCCTAGCCTGCGGGGATCAGCTGCCGCCGGTCCAGTCATCACTCCAGTCTCTCTAGCAGCACAGAGGAGAAAAAAGAAAGAAGCACCAAATTTAAGAAGTGAAGAAGATTTTCCGACGCTTGGAGGCGAAGCACCTCCGGCCAGGTAATGGAGGGTGGATTTTCAACAAGGAGGACTTTTTTTCTGAATGAGTGTTATTTTTTTATCTGGAATATTTGAAAATGTTTGATATAGATGTCTCTAATCAGCCCAAGTGAGATAAAATGTGTATGCAGCCTACATTGATTATCATAAGATTTTGTAAATTTGATTAATCTGTTTGTTTAAACTTAGGGCCCAGCAAACATAAGTCTGTGGTGGCCCTAATTTAAAACAAGTTATTTAATGTTGTTCTATTTTATCTCATTATTAATCTTACTATTCTATCAAAATGCAGGGAGGCCCCAGCACGAGACTTTACTAAGGTGAAAATGGGTGGTAAACAGACAGAAGACTCCTCCAGTAAAGGACCCCAGCTGGAACTAGGCAACAGATACAATGCTCTACAAAGTTCCTAGTAACTTCCTACACCAAGGAACAAGACTTGAACTGAGACGAGGGTGGGAGGAGATTTAAAGAGGGGATGAAACACCACCTGTCAGGGAGTTGCATGTGATTTACACGAACGCGAGGCACGAGTGGATGTCACATGGGCCTAGCTGACAAGTGGTGTACGTGACTTATACCACAACACATACGGATGCCGAGAAGAAAAGACCCAAACATGGAGAAATTATGTTCTCTACCAGAGATCCTTATTCAAGTAGCAGATATAAAATCTGCTGGGTCAATTGGAAGGGGCAGCTTGAAGAGGGCGGTGGATCTTGCCTTCCCGTGTGGTGTGTAGATATGGAAGGCCAGCCACACCCAGGTCTTTTGTTCTCGCCATTCAACAAACTGAGTCAAAGGGCTCATTCCCAATAAAACTATGGTTCTGCATAGATAAATCCCACTCTGCAGGGACTCCTGCTGAATGCAGTAAGATAAATGCCTCCTGCCCTTTATTACAATACAGAAAAGCAGGTAATTATACAAGTATGTTGAAATGAGAGGATGTGTGTTAATCTGGTTGCATTCAGCGAGAGTCCCCATGGAGTTGGATGTATCTAGGTAAAACTATAGTTTCTTTGGGATTGAGCCCTACGAGGAGTAGGAGGAGAAGAAGATAAAGGGGATTTAATAGAAAATACAGGCCCTGCCAATCTGACACAAGGGAGATATGCAATTTTTTCTAAAACATTAACTATATCTCCGTTGTTCATTAAGAAGATCATAAAAACCTACACACGGCCATCTTATATTTGACTGTATAATGATGAGACATTCAATCAACACAACTGGATGTGATAAAAGAAACTGAGATTATGTGAACATTTCAATGGATTATCACAACATGTTCCATTTGATGAATTAATATAACAGTAATTTTTCACCCGAGTTATTTTCAAAGGGTATTAAAACTTACCTATACCTGATGGTAAGGTGATGTTAAATTGTATACATATTATGTGAAACAGGGAACCCAGTAATCTGCATGAGTGAAAAATATTTGCAAAAATTGTGTTTAGAATAGTGAATAAGTCCATGCAATCAAGGGGAGTTTATTTATATGGCAAAATTATAAGAATAATAAAGAAGTTGTCAAAATTAGGCAGGTGTTTGAGTTGTATAGAATTGATTTGGTTTTCATATATGTATATATTTGTCATGAAATCAACATTCATATTGAGACAAGCTATTATTAAATCCCCTTAGCCACTGCCGTGGAACTAAAACAAAAAATTAAAACTAATTGTAAGTATGTAATGTTCAGCATGCAACAATTTTGAAATGCAAAATGACATGGGGTTGAAATTGGTATCACCATAAGGTTTGTCTGATTATCTTTTACTTCAACTTAACAGTTTCTACCTGTCACCAAACATTCCAAGATTCTATTAGGTTGAGAAAGCTATATAACATTTACACAAAAATATGATAAATTATACACAATCTTTACATAAATATTTCACCATTATGCCTGTATAAGCTAAATCCACATCAGATTCTGCCACACTTATCAGACTGGCACAAGCTCAAGGGAGTGGCCCAGCAAAAAAAAAACTTCATTTATGTAAATCAAGGTCCTGGAGCAAATGGAGTGCAGTGAATGTGCCTGGTCAGCTCACCTACTGCAATACTGACCACATTTTGACTATTTTATTCTTACAGTTGCATTCGTGGATAAGGGAATGCAACGATTCCTTTAAATAATTGACCAGTGTCAACCTATTGTCTTTTCTCTATACCCAATAGTTTTACAGACTGAACAAGAACGGTACCCTCTGGGCCCTGCAGAAGAGCCCTGCCCTGACAGACACCGATTTGCATCGTCCTCCCGAGACCGTTACGGTGAAGGTACCCGGTGTAACAAAACTGAGGGTCCTTGTGACAAAAAGTAAACTGTCCATTTAGTTATAATGGTTAGGGTTAACCTGACCTAGGTAGGTCAAAAATCTAGGGCGAGGCTTGCCTGTACAAATGAATGGGAAACGGACTCTATATCATGGGGGACTATGTCACGTTGGACCGGGCGCCGCAGACATCAATCGCAGTTTTTTTCGGTCTCCGCACACGGCGAGGAGAAACTGCAGCTGCTACAGCCAGCCCAGCTTCCGCGGTGCCGTTAGCCACTGCATGATGGCCTATCGTCTCTCCCTCCGTACACTCTAGTTTCTCGCCTATACATGAGTGTCAGAATTGTATTTTTTTTTTCGCCAATAGCCTTCTAGGCGATCCTCATATTTTTTAGACGACACTAGCTACTGGTTGTCAAAATCGTTATTGAAAAACGAGACTAGATTCTGGTTGCCAGAATCGTTTTTGAAAACGGCAATACTTTTTGATTGCCAGAATAGATTTCAGCAGTCTTACCGACCAGACGACTTATTCCGCCACAGCAGATTTTACTGCTCTCTTCCAGAGAGATTTTTTCAGTAAATTTGTACATTTCTGCACTTTGTGGATTTTTGCACAGACTTATGTCCACCGAAAATTTGTTCTCAAAATTAAAGAAAAGAGGTCGCCATTGCACCAGCTGGTCCCAGGCATGAGGAGAGTAGGAAATTCCAAACCTCTTAACCATCTCAAGCCTGTGAGGAGAAGAGTCCATTTCTGCGGCTTGTCTAATTACAAGCTCTCTCTCTCATTTATTATTATGTTGTTATTTTTGTGAATTTACACACGCGCGAAATTCAACCATCTGCCCATTATAACGTCATAGCAACGTGCTAGCTACGTGATCCGAACGTGACGTGTTTGCTGGGTGAGAATGAATTCCCTCGTCAAATCGCCCTGTTTTTGGTGCCGAAAAGCAATTTAACACTCATTTTCGTGTAATTTTCGCGGAGGCCACACCCCCCTCAGCTACCCCACCGGACTTCCTACGCATGTCTTGGCGCTCATTTCTGCCACAAAAATGCACTCTTTGTAATATCACGACCCTCTCTGCTCACCTTTGTTTCAGAGACATTAAATATTTATTGATAACGATATTAATAACACCATCACGCACATATATAGATTCTTAAGCAAACAGTGGGGGTGGCGTTTTCAGTGCAGTTAATCAAGATGATAAATTTAGATTCCGTCAGATTAAATATGCCACTGCCGTGCGTACTAAATGAAAGTTGTGGGAGTAGACGACCCAAACACAGGGATATGCATTTGCGGCAAAGCATATACATTTGCACGCATATAGGCGGTTTATTTGAGATACGTGTATACTGTATAGCAATTGGTCGTGAAATGTCACCGCGAGTTTCAGAAATTACGTTAAAATTGCCCCCATTGCCGATTTGTCCTGAATGTTGACAGACACAGAAAGCGACTGAGATATACTGATGATAGAAGTGAGTTTCCAATCGTCTCTCAGACCCAGGTTGCTGAAGATGTGACCATACAATATATACGCTAATGTTTCTTTCGAGCCAGGGGTATGAATTCAGCAAAAACTGTATCTAATAATAATAATAATAATAATAATTTATAATCGCTTTATTATTATTATCTCCCAAAGCAGCAAAGAACTATACAAAATGTATTAGGCGAAAAAGCTTCATATTCTATGAACCTTGTCTTAATTTTCCTTTCACAATTGGTGCCTCTCTCTCACACACACGGGCGAACTTGCACACACGCACGCATACGCACGCGCACACACTCACACTCACATTTAGATAACAGTGGTTGATCCAATCACCAGAAATCTTCATTATTGTTTTGATTGTGTTTTACTTTATAGTCGCCCCAACACATTTAGTCCTACTACACAGATACTTTGCCCTTAAAACCTTAAAGCAAAATCAACAACTACAGGTAGGACATAAATGTTTTTGCAGCACACTAAGCATTATTTATATTGTTACATATAATAGGTAAAAGCCAGCATAGACATCGTGGGATGTGCATGAGATTTTATTGTTACATATAATAGCTAAAAGCCAGCATAGACATCGCTGTGCTTTGCTTGAAATTTTGCAAAATCAGATGCACGTGCATTTTATAATTAGTCTTTGCATTGAGCCATATACCTGATCCTCTAAATACCCCCGAGGCCTATTTGCCCAGAAATTACTTGGTCGTTGACATGAGAGAGAGAGAAGGAGAGAGAGAGAGGAGAGACGGCTTCGATAAAGCACTTTGACACATGCCCAGATCAATACCTGGGCGCAGTGAAATCATGCGTGGTGACGTAGCACGCATGCGCAAACCCAATATACTCAGCTGTGGCAAACATAAATGATCAATACGCACGATAGATTATGCTTCAGACGCACTTAATAGTTTCTATTTAGATCACACCAGCAACACTGCTGCTTGCTGATGCACTAACGCTAGCCAGAGTATACATACACACATTTCCAACATGGAGAATTAAAGTAACGCGTTTTCACCTATGTGATGTGAAGTGAGGTGTCAATTTCTAGGAAAACCGGGAAATGATTAAGACGAGCGCCTAGGAAGCTCACAGACCTGACGAGATTACTTCGTGAGGAGTGCTTTGGCAACGTGATCCGAGTGATCCAGGTGAAGCCAGCGTTAGTTTACACATGGGGACGCTGTTCAAGCTCCAGGAATAAGAGCTGTATTTCCCGAGAAAGGTGAGCAATTATAAAATACAACAAATCGACCCTCTCACATATACGTTTTACCACATGGTTGAATGAAATATTAAAACGTTAACATCGCAGTGTACATGATATTCCCAATAGCTTTCCAGTATTTGTTTTTAATTTTATGGTCTTGTTGCTTTTTTGCGTACTGACAGACCCAGACGTATTTTCATGGAAAAAAGGGCACACCTTTGCTAACTTCGATTACACAATTAATAGATTATTCATTGAAGAGGGACAACGATGACGTCTCATATACCATTTGATACATTTAAAATCCAATAGCCAAATTTTGTAGTGTTTATATTTACGCATGTCCGCATGGTGCTATGGATCGTTAAAATCCTGTGATCAATGATTTTTGCCTGGCACGCACTGCACGTGCTACATAAACGTGAACTCGGCAGATCCACATTTCCATGTATTATGACATTTGAGGGAAGAGAGTCTCTGTTTTTAAAATTTGAGTTCATTTATGGCACCTACAGATAAGGGTCTTGGAAAAGGGGGGCGGGGTCTTGTCCCCCACCTCAACCCCGCCCCACACCCTAACCCTTCCATCTCACTATAAAATACGCCTCCCCTCCTTCAAATGCGTGTTGCGTACACTTCTAAATGCTCTAAATTACGCTAATTTTTCAAAATTTTCCCTCTAACTACAAGAGGTCCCTTTTCTCCAGCGCCATATCATACATGTATTAGGAATAATGAGTAGCTGGATGTCGGCAATTATTAGAGAACGCAATTTCTTCTATAAAGCACGGATAATACGGAAAATTGGAAAATAATATTATATCACTATCTTCTCTGAAGTAAACACACACACACACAGAGAGAGAGAGAGAGAGAGAGAGAGAGAGGGGGGGGAGGGAGGGAGAGAGAGAGAGAGACTTGTACATATATACTTCTTCGTAACAACTAGATCAAATTTAACTGAAGGACAAATATAGAAGAACACTTATTTTTATGAGAATAGATTCTCCACCTATCCTGGAAGGCGTCTAGAAGAGATTTTTATTTCGAAAACGCTGGGGGCTGTTTATTCATCCCCCTTATCGCGTGCTACGAGATTAATCAATGATGCTTGAAGACAGCATGCACGTTGAAACATTATCGAGTATTGCTCGGAAAATCCGCTGTATCAGATATTGAGCTTAGTTATAGCATACACGGTAGGCACTGTAGGTATCAAAAGGCTTAGACAATCTACAGTATGAAGCAAGATTTGACAGTTTACTTCCCAAAATTATACCCTTGGATGGAATGAGCATGTTACAGGGGAACGGGGGGGGGGGGAGGGAGGTGAGGAGCTGGTTATTTTTTGTGAAATCATGCACACTGATGCGTAATCCAAACACACACCCACAACGCCCGCACTCACGGTAACATATAACCAGACAAACTTCCACCTCGGCAGGTATACCATGTGTTCCACTATTATGTTCCAAAACTGTGTATAGTAGAAAATGGCTCAGGGCGTCAAGGTGCTTCTTTGTCCGTCTGCCAGAGTAATCCCAGAAATGTAGCAATATTGCACACCAATACTAAAACACGACTGCAGACCATACTGGTAGATTTTTTTACCGCAGAGGTTTAATATAGCAGTTAGGGAGTACTAAATCAAGGACGCTTCTTCGCGAATAATGTATAACCCGCATATAATTGTTCTGCCAAACTGGAATCTAACAACGCTCTGTATTAATTTAACTGCTGCGTGTATCGTATGAAATATGAGGACATTTTATAAAGCTGGCCATGGTTCGAATGAAGGTTTATAGAAATCAATGCTTTCTTAATTAATGACCAGTTGGCCTTAATTGTATCTCTTAGGCAAATGTATCTTACCCGTTTTCCCACATTAATGAGCTTTCTTGGCCAATATGGATGTTTAAGTCGGCAAAGAGAAATTGCAGCATTCATACACATTTGGGATTTTTTTATGAATAGTTTCCAGTTCCATGTTACTTACACTAATTATCATCATTATTATTATTATCCCATCATCATCATAATCATTATCTGAGGACCAGTATTGTAGCTTATGATATTTAAAACGACGAATCCAATTCATGTAGGCCTAATACAGAGATTTTCCTGATGAAGGCTCTATTCCCATAGATTTTAGATCGATCTATCCCCGCGGGGAGTCTCACTAGATTACTTTCAGTTAATCCGANGTCAGCGTTAGTTTACACATGGGGACGCTGTTCAAGCTCCAGGAATAAGAGCTGTATTTCCCGAGAAAGGTGAGCAATTATAAAATACAACAAATCGACCCTCTCACATATACGTTTTACCACATGGTTGAATGAAATATTAAAACGTTAACATCGCAGTGTACTTGATATTCCCAATAGCTTTCCAGTATTTGTTTTTAATTTTATGGTCTTGTTGCTTTTTTGCGTACTGACAGACCCAGACGAATTTTCATGGAAAAAAGGGCACACCTTTGCGAACTTCGATTACACAATTAATAGATTATTCATTGAAGAGGGACAACGATGACGTCTCATATACCATTTGATACATTTAAAATCCAATAGCCAAATTTTGTAGTGTTTATATTTACGCATGTCCGCATGGTGCTATGGATCGTTAAAATCCTGTGATCAATGATTTTTGCCTGGCACGCACTGCACGTGCTACATAAACGTGAACTCGGCAGATCCACATTTCCATGTATTATGACATTTGAGGGAAGAGAGTCTCTGTTTTTAAAATTTGAGTTCATTTATGGCACCTACAGATAAGGGTCTTGGAAAAGGGGGGCGGGGTCTTGTCCCCCACCTCAACCCCGCCCCACACCCCAACCCTTCCATCTCACTATAAAATACGCCTCCCCTCCTTCAAATGCGTGTTGCGTACACTTCTTAATGCTCTAAATTACGCAAATTTTTCAAAATTTTCCCTCTAACTACAAGAGGTCCATTTTCTCCAGCGCCATATCATACATGTATTAGGAATGATGAGTAGCTGGATGTCGGCAATTATTAGAGAACGCAATTTCTTCTATAAAGCACGGATAATACGAAAAATTGGAAAATAATATTATATCACTGACTTCTCTGAAGTAAACAGAGAGAGAGAGAGAGAGAGAGACTTGTACATACATACTTCTTCATAACAACTAGATCAAATTTAACTGAAGGACAAATATAAAAGAACACTTATATTTATGAGAATAGATTCTACACCTATCCTGGAAGGCTTCTAGAAGAGATTTTTATTTCGAAAACGCTGGGGGCTGTTTATTCATCCCCCTTATCGCGTGCTACGAGATTAATCAATGATGCTTGAAGACAGCATGCACGTTGAAACATTATCGAGTATTGCTCGGAAAATCCGCTGTATCAGATATTGAGCTTAGTTACAGCATACACGGTAGGCACTGTACGTATCAAAAGGCTGAGACAATCTACGGTATGAAGCAAGATTCGACAATGTTTTCTACCCCAAAGTATACCCTTGGATGGAATGAGGATGTTACAGGGGAACAGGAGGGGGGGAGGTGAGGAGCTGGTGATTTTTTGTGAAATCATGCACACCAATGCGTAACCCAAACACACACCCACAACGCCCGCACTCACGGTAACATATACCCAGACAAACTTCCACCTCGGCAGGTATAACATATGTTCCAGTATTATGTTCCAAAACTGTGTAGAAAATGGCTCAGGGCACCAAGGTGCTTCTTTGTCCGTCTGCCAGAGTAATCCCAGAAATGTAGCAATATTGCACACCAATAGTAAAACACGACTGCAATCCATACTGGTAGATTTTTTTACCGCAGAGGTTTAATATAGCAGTTAGGGAGTGCTAAATCAAGGACGCTTCTTCGCGAATAATGTATAACCCGCATATAATTGTTCTGCCAAACTGGAATCTAACAACGCTCTGTATTAATTTAACTGCTGCGTGTATCGTATGAAATATGAGGACATTTTATTAAGCTGGTCATGGTTCAAATGAACCTTTATAGAAATCAATGCTTTCTTAATGACCAGTTGGCCTTAATTGTATCTCTTAGGCAAATGTATCTTACCCGTTTTCCCATATTAATGAGCTTTCTTGGCCAATATGGATGTTTAAGTCGGCAAAGAGAAATTGCAGCATTCATACACATTTGGGATTTTTTTTATGAATAGTTTCCAGTTGTATGTTACTTACACTAATTATCATCATTATTATTATCCTATCATCATCATAATCATTATCTGAGGGCCAGTATTGTAGCTTATGATATTTAAAACGACGAACCCAATTCATGTAATACAGAGATTTTCCTGATGAAGACATCTAGCTCACTCGCATGTGCCTCAGGGTGCTACAAACGCCTCATATATTTGCACTGGGTTATTTTGCTCTTTATCTAAGCATACTGTGTTATAAATGTTTCCTACTGCCCGAAATATCTTGCTGGTTCTTAACTATCCGAGAAACACAGGGTTTCGAATCAGGCGCTACTTTTTTGGTGAAAATGTTTCGTTGATAGGCATGCTGCGATACTCATGCAGGACGAAAATATGTGTTCTCATTTTTGTATACGATAAATGCAGAATATATCTAATCTGTTTAATAAAATCAGGCTTCTAAATCCAGGTCATATTTTCTGGGTATCGGCTGTTAGTATACAAGGTCAGCTCTGAGCCCGTGCCTGTATGCGTTACGATATATTATGTTTTGTTATGTTACTGTATCACCTGGAACGCTACTCATCTTCGTAACTAGGCACGCTGTGCCGAGTACCGAAGTATTGGTGGCTTATTTAAATACGCCTGGTTAACCGAAGGCTACATTTAGAGGGTGGATGTGTGTTAAGTTTTGGTTTTAGTCCTTGACGAGAGTCTTTTTTTTCACACTGACTACCAGTGACATGAACTTTTCAGTTGTTACCAGTCTACCATTCCAGACTGTTATTTTGATAATTTGTGACTAGTCTCTAAATTACAGACACGAGGAAATTGCCTTTTTACTTCCATTAGTTCAAATTTAGCAGTGCCGAACACTAAATTGTTTTGGTCATCGCTGAATCATAGTAGTATTTTTATTGCGATTCAGATTCTAGGGTTCTGCATTAGAATTAATTTGCTATCTCCTCTTCAGCTTGTTTATAGCTTGGTTTTTCAGTGGTGCAGTTGAGTCAGAGATTGCAAAGTGTCGGTTAGAACGTCAGCGTGTGTTATTTCAACTTTCTGCTATCTCAGTGGCAACTCAAGTAGCGTTAATGGGTTCGTTCAAACCCCTTTTAAATTGAAAACAGTGTGACTCTGCAACTGACGTCATCAACCCCTGGACATTTTGCTTGAAATAGGATAGAAAACATTCAAATCTCCCTTCAGATCTGTTCATCTCAGGTAGTGCACACTTCTAGCACGACCAAGTTAGAACTGCAATCTTCACACGTGCTGGAATAAAGACAACAAAATGTAGGCCTACTGTACATAATAGGCCTACACCCTGAAGGTTTCGGGAAGTTTTTTTTCACTTCTGGTTTCGAAGTAGTTGACATGTGGCATAAAGACTGTGGATAAAATCCGGTGAGCTTTGCGTAACCAATACATTTTTTTCTGTCTGCTTGTTGCAGCATTTTTACCATTTGTTTTGTTTTGCTTAACACATTCTACATTGTCTCGTTTATTCTTTCGATTTTGATTGCTATTCCGTAAACCGTTACAAGGCTGTGACTTCCAGATCTTTCTAGTCTTTCTCATCTATTCTATTACCTTCCAAAGAAACGATTACCCAACGTCTTTTATATGTACCAATGAGTATATTTAAGTGACTTTGTAACAAGTCATTTCTCTCCCGTGTATTCATGTGACTTATTATGTCTGTAATTCGCTCCAAATCGATCAAATTGCTCAGTGCAGACAAGCGTGATAATTATGTAATGGGGAAATGAGCTCGTGACCCCTCGGTGTCGTACTATACTCACAGTTAATTTTAACCTCTCTGGATTGTTTGTATTTTTTTATATTCTATGATGGCATTCTCAGATACAAACCTCATTAAAAAAACCTCCATAATACGCACGGCCTTACTAATAACCGGAACAGCGACGACAAAAGGCGCATGCTCAGTGAAGGTTTGTAAGTAAACAATGTAACAGTTATTACTCGTATGATTGAGTAATATGCACGTGATATTATATATTGGGTTGACCAATCGCAAACTAAATAAATCAATTATTAACAACATGACTCAGTTATTTGTTGATACTGCTAAAGGGATCGAGGCTCGTCGAGATGTTTGGTATTGGGATTATTTTGTTATAATTATTTCCCCACTCATTACCCTTTAACCTGTATCTTTCCTAGCATCTCGAACACTGTAATTTCATCTATGACAGGAAATTTGTACCACGTAATTCTCTCAGTTATTCACATTATATTTCTGTATTAATAAATGGCATCATTAACAACCCTCTGCCTAGTTTCCACGGTTCGTCCTACTTTTAAAGGAAAGAAAGCAAAAGCGCCACGACGTTCAATTGTGTTATTGCTTAGGCCTGCACGCGCCCTTCATGCATATCTGAAAGTTTTTAGACCAGTTTTACCCACAAGTTTCATTCCTCATCCTCGTGCTCGGGAATGATCAGAATGTGAAGACCGCGTGCTACCCAGCTGTGTGGATTGATCAATAATCAATCAAACAAAAAATGTGTTGACAATTGGGTAAAATTTCGTCGTTGATTCAACCATAAGTTTAAACGGATGAGTCAATCGTTTGTCGTCATCATTCTTGAGATTTCATATTCAATGTGCTTTTTATTCCTGTTTTTTTTTTTCTTAATTTTTAACATCAAAACTTCTCTGTTGTATATCTCAAACATCTATCATCAGATTGTATATCCGAAGTTATAGGACGGACGATTCTGTTGTAGACAGCTCTCTCTCTCTCTCTCTCAACTTTATAATCATGCATAAAGACAATGTAATTGGACATTATTTGTAATTTCTGATGAGTCGGGGGTAATTTATCAGGAGAGATAATTTTAGTTATGGAACGGATTTAAGTTTAGGTTGCAATTATCAATTTGCAAGATCCGGGAGACAAAATCCCGAGATTAATCGGCCGTAAAGTTAATTTACCGTTCATTATTACTTCCTTATCTCTTGGGGGAATTTTTGTATTATTTCATATTTGCTATCACATGTATCACGAGAGCGTGTTAGTGTAAAACAATCCTTTAATGTGAGGAATTAATGCATCTGAAACCCAAGGGAATTAATTTACAGTTGTTTCTGTTGGCCTCGGAGTAGATAACAGTCTTGCATTTCTATAGACGCTTTTCTAGGAAATAGTATCAAATTTGAAACATGAAATCTTTTCGCACTGCAACTCTGCAATCTACTCGGGGGGGGGGGGTCTTTATCTGTGAAATATGGTACTTCTGGAATCTATCGGTCTATTTCCATTTACTCTGCAACATAATGCTCTTCGTGACGACCAATAACGACTTGCTGTGTTCTGTTTCAAATTGCGAAGTGAAGTGTTCTGCGGCACGCGCTCTCGACTTGTTACCATGGCAACGCGATGTTATCCATATTAATTAGTCCCCGTGGTCAATTATCCGCTTTATAATGACCACTGGCCGGCGTTATACGTAATCCTTTTCCTTGAACAACCAATGTCGTTCTGTCGTCATGGAAACCGGTAATAACACTTCGTCAGTTAATGTGTCTCTAGGCCAGTTTCTTGATTGAATGGTCGATTTAAAATCTTTCACTGTAAATGGTTCAATTGTGCCTGGATTTTCTTTTCTTCTATGGTCCAAGTGGGAACGTGTTGTGTTTTCTCTGTGTAAAGGTCTTTGGATGTAAACAATACGGATTGGGCAGCTTAATTGTGTCTCATTTATAACAAACATAGTACTGACTTTCAGCATATCTGCTCGACATATCTGCATGGAAATTATCCTCATGGTGTATTGTGGGAGGTTTGCGCTCTGTGACACCCCCCCCCCCCCCAACACAGAGAGAGAGAGGGACTCAATCGCTATTTGCCATGGTCTACAGCATACAGTAATGCACACACAGAATTAACTTTTATGTTGGTGGCCGAGGTCATTTTTCTCCCCGAAAACGAAAACATGGTATATCAGCCAGGCTGAATACCTGAGGTAACGCACCTGCATGCACCTGTAATCCTCTGAGGAGACCAAAGTAATTATCCCTGCTGTGGAGAGCGTACTACCATAGAGCACAGTGACTGCGGGAGATCACTACCTGTAGGTCAGCGAGTGGCCAACTGCAGTGGTCATTATCATAGATCATTACTCCCTACCTATACTCTCTCTCTCATAAACACACACACACACACACACACACACACACACACACACAGACTCTCTCTCTCTCTCTCTCTCTCTCTCTCTCTCTCTTGCATTTGTTTGCGTGATACAGTTTTACGTTTCTTTGGCCAGCTGTTTATGTTTAAGTTTGATATATTCCGTGGAATGCGGGGTTATGATTTTATCATTATTTCATACGGAATCTGAATGCAAGCTTGATGAGGACTTACTGCAGGTCTATCGCTTAAAGCTAAATACAAAATGTTTCAATTATATAGTTTCTTCAAAACAGCACCTAAACTAAGAGTTATTTGCAGTCCAGTATACTGATATCTCTTCTTCAGGTAAAACCTTTTGCCCGAAAATTGTATTTGCAGTCGGTAAATGATAGCTTTAGGTGGCTAAACCACGCTAATGTGCTCATCTTGTACTTTTACTTTTATCTGTAAAAAGCGTTCAGAAATAGCTCGAGATATCCAGTTAAGTAACTGACCATAAATGTTAGTTCTCAAAACTTGATTA
The DNA here is from genome assembly GCF_001039355.2 of Lingula anatina. The sequence goes on along the minus strand of NW_019775389.1, from coordinate 376,053 downwards.
TAAAGGTGTTAAATATTCTATCAAATGAGATGAATACGTTTACCTCGACATCTAGTTAAATTTGGATAGAAAGACTGGATAATGTTTAGGATGAATTTGTACCTCATCAAAGTGTTCATGATATAATTTCTAACACGTGGAGTCAAATGGTATTATTTAGAAAAAAATTCTTTTCAAGTTATAGTTGTAAATAAAGGATAGAACAAACGTGAATAGCCATCTCGTGTCCAAGAAGTGTTTTTGAACATAGGAAAAACAAGAAAGTATATGTATATAGCGCTGGGAACGTGAAACATCAACACCTAGCACCTCCACACAAAGAAGAAACAGTGTAACTATGCACAGCGCCACGCCTTTAAAAAATCCATATTAATTCTCTCACTATTAATCCAAGCTTAACTCCAGGAAACGCGACGCTGATCCATTTTAACCCCTTGAACCGTGCCTTCAACTCAACAAATCGCATTTACTTTCCTACGTCGATGACCTTTTAGAAACGCTCTCAGGTAGGGACGCAATTTACCGGGAGGAGCAGCAGGCGCTATATTAAGTACCTTGATGAGTTTTCAGACTGGTATCGCCCTGCGTATCATCGTGATTAACGCGATTCTTCCACAGAGTTGCTAACACTGTCGACGCCACTGATGTTTCCTGGGTTTTCATACAAAAAAAAGTGTGTGTGTGTGTGTGTGTGTGTGTGTGTGTGTGTGTCTGGGGGTTATATTATGAAAAAAAGACTCCTCTCAGTCGGTCGGTATGTCAGTACGTGCATGCTTTTTCGGGACGCTAAAGGAAAACGTAACCCCCTGCTTCTCCTGCATTCTCCTCTGGTCCTGTTTGCAATGAAATCGTACAGAAAAAATGTCATTAAAAGCGTTTGCAACAAGCGAATAACACTTGAAAAAAAAAAGATTAATCACGCTCCTCTTAGTTTACCCGAGGATTGGTCTCCCCAAAATTAACAAACTCTTCACTGAAAAATATTTTGGTGAAGAAACCCACCGAGTGACTTTGATATAGACACTCTCTGATATATTGAAAGTAGAGGCAAGGAACGCTACAGCCAGTGCTGTGCGGAGGTTTCAGTGAAGGGTATGTTATATATAAGGCATCTTAATGAGTCAGATTGAAAAACGAGAGCTATGCCTTTTAACCCAAGATAACCTGCAAGTTGTGCAATATGTGAGGGAAAATAGACTTCCTGATTTTAGAAGGGAGAATTCCTGGATAAATTGGCAGCTCATATGAGGAGCACTTTTGCCCAGCGCATGTTTTTAAGGCACAGGTAAACGCCGTGACGACAGATTAAGTATTCACGAGCCTATATGAGGCAGTGTATTTAGGCATTGCTCCAAAAGATCAGTCAGTGATTCTTACCATGATTCAAAACGTTACAAGTCTTGGAGATATAAAACGATGGGTCGTTTATTAACTTTGCTCGTGGCTGTCCATGGTATAGTAGAGTCTGCCATCATTCTTTTCTCAGTTTTTATTCAGTTCTCTCTCTCTCTCCTCTCTCTCTCTCTCTCTCTCTCTCTGCTTTTGCTTTGTATTTAACTTCGAACAGCGTTTATCTTACATGTTTGCTTAATTACAGGTAATTAACTCTCTTTCTAATGTACATGTCGGGTGATTGTTCCACCTGCCTAGTGAACGACCTTTCAGTGGTGTCACTCTACCTATGACGTAGATACGTGGCGTTATAAAAACGATAATAGTGTCTTCACAATCAAATTCTATTACTGTCGGCCTTTTTCAAGGACAGTGATGAGGGAAAAATCAACGCATAATGCAAACAATTAGCAAATTCCCGTTTTATGTCTTTGATGATGTTGATTTAGTCGCTCCCGAAATAGAATCTTCGTAATTCAATTTGAAACAGAAGAACGCGTGCCAATATCGAGCTCCATTTATATCAGGGAAACTTGTGTTACAGTTTTATAGTGGCTTCAAATAACTAGGAAAATACAAGTTATTAATAGCACCGCTTCTCTGGGCTAAAGAATTGATCTGACACAGGAAACTATACTCTTTATGTTATGAGCAAATTCTATGACGTCATCAATCATGGAATCTCCAGATACCGAAGCCATTAAGGGTCGATAGCAGGTGAAAAGAGACATTGGATCTCGAATCCAATCGCGTCTCTGTCACACAATATGTCTGTATAATGTCTGGCCCTCTTCCGGTGACAATAAAAACTAGCTGTTTGCGTCCTCCTAGTATTGATCTCACGACTAAGTTCCTCCCCCACCTGCCGCGCGATCGATGAGATCGAAGGGTTGTTGAAAATCAATAAACTCTGTTTTTAATGTTATGTCATTTTGATCCATGTGCTTTATATCTTATACCGTGTTCGATCATTTTTGTGTAACACATTTTTCATTGAACAGTATGCTTAATTTGGCTATATAGTCGGAACCGATACATTTAAAGAGGTCCTAACATGGCATTACGCTATACAATAGGTTTTTACTCCCTCTCACAAGCTATCCACAAGTTATTTTATTTAACCTGGGCGTCTCGAGTGCAGTAGCTCCCTTTAGGTGGCTCTCTCAGACTGTAACGAAACTGAGAGACCGTGTAACAGAAAGTTCGCCCTTCATTTAGTTATAATGGTTAGGGTTAGCCTGACCTAAGTGGGTTCAAATCGAGGGCGTGGCTCACCTCTACAAATGAATGGGAAGCGGACTTTCTTTCGGGTTACTCTCTGTCACGTTACACAGGTACAGAGTGCATATATTGCAATTATCCTAAAGTATATCGCACGGCGTGCAAGAAGGCCTTTGATATCATATTCTGTATTCTTATAATATAATTGATTAACATAAGTATTTCTGCGTTTCCATCTGATTTCACTGCATGTTGACGGATTATCCCCCCCCCCNCCCCCCCCCCCCAAACAGAGAGAGAGAGAGAGAGGGGGACTCAATCGCTATTTGCCATGGTCTACAGTATACAGTAATACACACACAGAATTAACTTATATGTTGGTGGCCGAGGTCATTTTTCTCCCTGAAAACATGATATATCAACCAGGCTGAATACCTGAGGTAACGCACCTGCATGCACCTGTAATCCTCTGAGGAGACCAAAGTAATTATCCCCGCTGTGGAGAGCGTACTACCATAGAGCACAGTGACTGCGGGAGACCACTACCTGCAGGTCAGCGAGTAGCCAACTGTAGTGGTCATTACCATAGATCATTACTCCCTACCCTACTCTCTCTCTCTCTCTCTCTCACACACACACACACACACACACACTCTCTCTCTCTCTCTCTCTCTCTCTCTCTTATTTGCATTTGTTTGAGTGATACAGTTTTATGTTTCTTTGGCCAGCTGTTTATGTTTAAGTTAGATATATTCCGTGGAATGCGGGGTTATGATTTTATCATTATTTCATACGGATTCTGAATACAAGCTTGATGAGGACTTACTGCAGGTCTATCGCTTAAAGCTAAATACAAAATGTTTCAATTATATAGTTTCTTCAAAACAACACCTAAACTTAGAGTTATTTGCAGTCCAGTATACTGATATCTCTTCTTCAGGTAAAACCTTTTGCCCGAAAATTGTATTTGCAGTCGGTAAATGATAGCTTTAGGTGGCTAAACCACGCTAATGTGCTCATCTTGTATTTTTACTTTTATCTGTAAAAAGCGTTCAGAAATAGCTCGAGATATCCAGTTAAGTAACTGACCATAAATGTTAGTTCTCAGAACTTGATTATAAAGGTGTTAAATATTCTATCAAATGAGATGAATACGTTTAACTCGACATCTAGTTAAATTTGGATAGAAAGACTGGATAATGTTTAGGATGAATTAATACCTCAACATTGTGTTCATGGTATAATTTCTAACACGTGGAGTCAAATGGTATTATTAAGAGAAATTTCTTTTAAAGCAATAGTTGAATAGTTGTATATAAATGAAGGGTGGGACAAGCGTGAATAGCCATCTCGTTTCCAAGAAATGTTTTTCACATGTTTTTGAACATAGGAAAAACAACACTGTATATGAATATAGCGCTGGGAACGTGAAACATCCACACCTAGCACCTCCACACAAAGAAGAAACAGTGTAACTATGCACAGCGCCACGCCTTTAAAAAATCCATATTAATTTTCTCACTATTAATCCAAGCTTAACTCCAGGAAACGCGACGCTGATCCATTTTAACCCCGTGAACCATGCCTTCAACTCAACAAATCGCATTTACTTTCCTACGTCGATGACCTTTTAGAAACGCTCTCAGGTAGGGACGCAATTTACCGGGAGGAGCAGCAGGCGCTATATTAAGTACCTTGATGAGTTTTCAGACTTGTATCGCCCTGCGTATCATCGTGATTAACGCGATTCTTCCACAGAGTTGCTAACACTGTCGACGCCACTGATGTTTCCTGGGTTTTCATACAAAAAAGTGTGTGTGTGTGTGTGTGTGTGTGTGTGTATGTGTGTGTCTGGGGGTTATATTATGAAAAAAAGACTCCTCTCAGTCGGTCGGTATGTCAGTGCGTGCATGCTTTTTCGGGACGCTAAAGGAAAACGTAACCCCCTGCTTCTCCTGCATTCTCCCCTGGTCCTGTTTGCAATGAAATCGTACAGAAAAAATGTCATTAAAAGCGTTTGCAACAAGCGAATAACACTTGAAAAAAAAAAGATTAACCACGCTCCTCTTAGTTTACCCGAGGATTGGTCTTCCCAAAATTAACAAACTCTTCACTGAAAAATATTTTGGTGAAGAAACCCGTCGAGTGACTTTGATATAGACACTCTCTGATATATTGAAAGTAGAGGCAAGGAACGCTACAGCCAGTGCTGTGCGGAGGTTTCAGTGAAGGGTATGTTATATATAAGGCATCTTAATGAGTCAGATTGAAAAACGAGAGCTATGCCTTTTAACCCAAGATAACCTGCAAGTTGTGCAATATGTGAGGGAAAATAGACTTCCTGATTTTAGAAGGGAGAATTCCTGGATAAATTGGCAGCTCATATGAGGAGCAGTTTTGCCCAGCGCATGTTTTTAAGGCACAGGTAAACGCCGTGTCGACAGATTAAGCATTCACTAGCCTATATGAGGCAGTGTATTTAAGCATTGCTCCAAAAGCTCAGTCAGTGATTCTTGCCATGATTCAAAACGTTACAAGTAATGGAGAAATGAAGCGATGGGTCCTTTATTAACTTTGCGCGTTGCTGTTCGTGGTATAGTACCGTCTGCCATCATTCTTTTCTCGGTTTTTATTCAGTTTTCTCTCTCTCTCTCTCTCTCTCTCTCTCTCTCTGCTTATGCTTTGTATTTAACTTCGAACAGCGTTTATCTTACATGTTTGCTTAATTACAGGTAATTAACTCTCTTCCTAATGTACATGTCGGGTGATTGTTCCACCTGCCTAGTGAACGACCTTTCAGTGGTGTCACTCTACCTATGACGTAGATACGTGGCGTTATAAAAACGATAATAGTGTCTTCACAATCAAATTCTATTACTGTCGGCCTTTTTCAAGGACAGTGATGAGGGAAAAATCAACGCATAATGCAAACAATTAGCAAATTCCCGTTTTATGTCTTTGATGATGTTGATTTAGTCGCTCCCGAAATAGAATCTTCTTAATTCAATTTGAAACAGAGAAACGCGTGCCAATATCGAGCTCCATTTATATCGGGGAAACTTGTGTTACAGTTTTATAGTGGCTTCAAATAACTAGGAAAATACAAGTTATTAATAGCACCGCTTCTCTGGGCTAAAGAATTGATCTGACACAGGAAACTATACTCTTTATGTTATGAGCAAATTCTATGACGTCATCAATCATGGAATCTCCAGATACCGAAGCCATTAAGGGTCGATACGGCAGGTGAAAAGAGACATTGGATCTCGAATCCAATCGCGACTCTGTCACACAATATGTCTGTATAATGTCTGGCCCTCTTCCGGTGACAATAAAAACTAGCTGTTTGCGTCCTCCTAGTATTGATCTCACGACTAAGTTCCTCCCCCACCTGCCGCGCGATCGATGAGATCGAAGGGTTGTTGAAAATCAATAAACTCTGTTTTTAATGTTATGTCATTTTGATCCATGTGCTTTATACCTTATACCGTGTTCGATCACTTTTGTGTAACTCATTTTTCATTGAACGGTATGCTTAATTTGGCTATATAGTCGGAACCGATACATTTAAAGAGGTCCTAACATGGCATTACGCTATACAAGAGGTTTTTACTCCCTCTCACAAGCTATCCACAAGTTATTTTATTTAACCTGGGCGTCTCGAGTGCTGTAGCTCCCTTTAAGTGGCTCTCTCAGACTGTAACGAAACTGAGAGACCGTGTAACAGAAAGTTCGCCCTTCATTTAGTTATAATGGTTAGGGTTAGCCTGACCTTAGTGGGTACAAATCGAGGGCGTGGCTCACCCGTACAAATGAATGGGAAGTGGACTTTCTTTCGGGTTACTCTCTGTCACGTTACACAGGTACAGAGTGCACTATATTGCAATTAGCCTAAAGTATATCGCACGACGTGCAAGAATGCCTTTGATATCATATTTCTATTCTTACAATATAATTAATTAACATAAGTATTTCTGCGTTTCCTTCTGATTTCACTGCATGTTGACGGATTATCTCCCCCTTTTCTCTCTCTCTCTCTCTCTCTCTCTCTCTCTCTCTCTCTCTCTGATGACTGAGTTCGCCTTGAACTACGTCTGAGGACTGGTCGTGATTTTGAGTGGCACGCTCAGTTCTAGTACAACCATACTTTGGACCCGTGTCAAGATGGCGCCTCAAGGAAATTCTAGATACCAAAAATACACAGATGTTTCCAATATTCAACCCACTGTATGAAATCTATTTCCAAGATTTCTTTTTAAAGACTTCAGTTACGTTTTAGTTTAGCGATGAGGTGTCAGCGTTTTTCCCGAGGGTTTCCGTGATTAAATTACTTAAAAGATAATAGACATTATTCGGTGTTGTTTACATTTCTTGGAGTGGCAAATATTACTGCAGGAAATTAGTATCGTTTTGGACGGAGAAAAATACGTCCGATTCCCAGAAACTGACATTTGCCTGATTGCAATTAAGACCATCCCTCCGAGTGGGAAAGTCGTGTCGTTTACGTTCAGTCCACCTGCAGCTTTCTTGTTGTTTATACGGCAGCGTGAGGCATATGTAAACACGTTGTAATGTCCACCTGAGGTGCCGCATGTTGCAGATCTAATCAGGAAATTCATTGAGTTGATTCCCATTTTACACTGCGTTGGGCCCGTATCTATTCTTTTGATTTGACATAATGTTGTTGTTTTTTTAAATATATTTCTATTTCAATGAAGAACTTCGATTTTGTCATTTGATAGGATAGGAACCCCCTGCATGCATACCGCCTCTTTATTTCACATTATTCTCTCTTCGGCTGAATCTATATTTGACATTTGGAAACGAAATACACACAGACCAAATAAAAAATCACTAACAACATTGGCCCTTATATGGTAATAAAAAAGTGAGTGACACATGGGCTATTTGACGCACTCAGTGACAATAGAGTGTTATTCTCAGGCTGTAGGAGGGGGAGTGTAGCTGGTGCGGGTGGGGGGTGGGGGGGTCCCACAAATGATATAACGCACAGGAAAATAACGGTCAAAAGTACCCAAGACAAACTCATCTCCATGTTAATTCTTCTGGAAAGCCAGCACCCTCACTGCTCTAGGAAGTTGTTTTGATGTTTGCTTAGATTTCTTGGCTCGAGTAAAAGAAGTTATAATGAAAAGTCGAACGCAAAAAAAAAAATGTTTCTAAATGTTGACTCATTTCAAACCACAAACTCCGGGAAATTGGCTCAAATTGCTTTCTTAAAAAACGCACTGATTTATGGTTAATGTAATTGTGGTTTATGCGTTGTTTTTCCTCTGACAGGGGTTTGTTTTAATGGAATCATCACGTTTCATTAAAAAGTATAAATAAGTGCTTCCCGAGTCTTGATTGTCAATATTGCTACATGTATTCATCCATTATGTCGTCCAATGACTGAGGTATAAAGAGTCTTCATGCACGTCACGTGCAGAGAACAGGGTGGAGCCGGGATGGGGGTTGGGTGAGGTGGGGGGGGGGGGGGGTGGGGTTCAGACTCATGAAAGATACCCTCAATGCCGACATAAGGACGGTACCCCCCCCCCTAAAAATTCAAAAGCGTCGGGGGTGAGGATAGTCTATAATGCCCTTGATATCAAAATCGCGTTCACTATACATTTACCTTCTCAAATATTTTACACAGCGGTGGACCCGTATCTATTCTTTTGATTTGACATAATGTTGTTTTTTTTAATATATTTCTATTTCAATGAAGAACTTCGGTTTTGTCATTTGATAGGATAGGAACCCCCTGCATGCATACCGCCTCTTTATTTCACATCATTCTCTCTTCTTCGGCTGAGTCTATATTTGACATTTGGAAACGAAATACACACAGACCAAATAAAAAAATTACTAACAACATTGGCCCTTATATGGTAATAAAAAAGTGAGTGACACATGGGCTATTTGACGCACTCAGTGACCATAAAGTGTTCTTCTCAGGCTGTAAGAGAGGGAGGGTAGCTGATACGGGTGGGTGGGGGGTGGGGGAGGGGGGGGTGTCCCACAAACAATATATCGCACAGGAAAATAACGTTCAAAAGTATCAAAGACAAACCCATCCCCATGTTAATTCTTCTGGAAAGCCAGCACCCTCACTGCTCCAGGACGTTGTTTTGGTGTTAGCTTAGATTTCTTGGCTGGAGTGAAAGAAGTTAATGAAGAGTAGAACGTAAAAAATTGTTTCTAAATGTTGACTCATTTCAAACCACAAACTCCGGGAAATTGACTCAAATTGCTTTCTTAAAAAACGCACTGATTTATGGTTTATGTAATTGTGGTTTATGCGTTGTTTTTCCTCTGACAGGGGTTTGTTTTAATGGAATCATCACGTTTCATTAAAAAGTATAAATAAGTGCTTCCCGAGTCTTGATTGTCAATATTGCTACATGTATTCATCCATTATGTCGTCCAATGACTGAGGTATAAAGAGTCTTCATGCACGTCACGCGCAGAGAACAGGGTGGAGCCGGGATGGGGGTTGGGTGATGTGGGGGGTGGGGTTCAGACTCATGAAAGATACCCTCAATGCTGACATAAGGACGGTACCCCCCCCCTAAAAATTCAAAAGCGTCGGGGGGGGGGGATAGTCTATAATGCCCTTGATATCAAAATCGCGTTCACTATACATTTACCTTCTCAAATATTTAGAGGCACATGCCTGGCAGCACTCGTAGTGTATGAACTCTGGTTTTTGGCAATGTTATCCACCGGCAATTTTCAACAGACACAGGCACGTGGGTAATCACCTTTCAATCATATTACTCCCAGGTGCAGAAATCTGCCAGGTACACCTTGACTGGATACAAACATCAAACACGGCGATGTTTAGATTTAGTGCCCTTTCCTTGGTTTTTATTTCTACCTGGAATTACTTGTTTTTTAATATGTTTGTGAAATGAAGGTGGCCTTCTCCGAGTAAACATCAATAGGCTACATTTTTCTCTTGTTTTAAGTTCATCTTCTTAACGGAGGTGTAAGTTTTTCTTGTAAAAGTTTACTAGTGAACTAACATATAATATCATAAGGGGAAGATCTATACTATATCTATACTTAGGCCTACAGGTGTAGCGTCCGTTTCTCTTGTCATTTTCCTTGTGAAAAACCAGGCTTAAAAACATTTTTTTGTAAATTTCAGCTGATGCTAAGCATCAACACATTAAGAGTAATTCAAAAGTGATCGTATTTATTAAGGGTCACCTGTAAAACAGAGGTAGTAGAAGTTAAATCGTGTGTGTTTGTCTAGACACAAACATCGCGGAATAATTAAGAGGAATTTCTATTCCGTTTCTTTTGTACTACTTCTTAATGGAACCCCAGATGAGGATACACAGGTACTGGTAGCTGTTGTAAACCTGTAAACAGACAAATGATGTTTAATTGTCTGCTTATCTTGCAGCGTATTCCTAGAAATGGTGTCTACAACTATATAAGGCGGTTGACATAGGAATGCCATGGACATTGTGAGTTTATTATGTGAAATTCAGATCAAAACAAAACACGATAAATGTGACTTCATATTTCAGTGTTTTTATATCTTACATATTACTTTATATATAATTTGGATAGACAACTATTAATTAACTACAGGTAACGTAACGCGTAGACTGAAAATGCATTCTTATAAAGACTATTCATGGTGACTGCTTACTTTGCATGTAGTTCGGAAATTTCGTATTATATTCAGCACGTACACCAGCTCATTTCTCCAGCATAAAAATAACAACCGAGATTCAAAGGGCAACTTCATAACATTACAAACCTTGTTCACACCCAGTCTAACTTAAACCAGGAAAGGCTACTTGACGTCATCGGTTGCTTGACATGAGATGAAGAAGTGAATGCGCAGTGTGAGGGGCCTACAGTACATAAGTGTATTAATATGTTGTTAAGTGATGAAAATAGGTCTATTTCCACTGTAGGCTAAGTCAGTACTGGTGTAAACGTTCGTAAGATAAATATATGTAAGACCGCGGGCATGTTTAAGGTTAGCTATTTTGTGTATAGGTGTGCCTTATATGCGCATTTAAACCCAGGTATATGTTAATGGATATTTATGTTTCAAGACGGCGTAGAGAACTCAATTAACGTAATCGTTAAAACAGGCCTTCGATATTGCTTTTAACAGTTTTGACATGAGTCATTGGCTTTTGGTATCGCCTAAGGGGGTTTAAAGAAGACGAAGAAGCTGAGTTTTTCATTTCTGTTTCATATCTACTTGGTCTTTTCACAAAGTTATCGAACCAGGAAAATATATTACTCGCTATAATGAAAAACAGATGTCGCTTGATTTGTATCAATATTTGTTATGTGTTTCGTGAAATTTAACATGTGGACTTAATAGGTTTGAGGGTTTTATGTCAGTGGATGTTTTGTGTCTATTTGCATAATAGAGAGAGAGAGAGAGATACGCAAAACGCGAGTCTCTGCAAAATGTTACTATTGTGGTTTTGGGTTAGGAAACACAGATATAATTTGAAAGGCAATAATTAAAAATATAGGACGAATATGGATGAATATTTGAAAGAGGAAGAAATAATAAGAGTGATTAAGTAGAAAGAAAAAGAAAATGAATTCGAAATAAGAGATAATGAACAATAAAAATGTTGACAATAGCAAAGTGAGAAAGATATAGGGGAGCGGGTTGAAGAAAGTAAAAATAACTGTTTTCATCAAAGACTGCCGATGAGAAGTTTGAAAAGCAATCACGTAGTCACGAATTGGAAGACAGATTGACACAAAGATTATTAAAGAATTACTAAATGTCAAGAAAATTCCGAAGACGAGTTTTCACGTCTATACCTTGGCTGCTTATATTGGATCGTACTATACGGCACGTATACAACGCAAGGTAAATGCGGTGAGGTATATAGACCAAAGTATTGCGAGGTCGATATCAAATGGCAAAGGTAGAGGTGAGGGAACACCTTTGCAGCAGCTCCTCTGGATTTCTTGAACCATGATGTAGGCTTCGTTGAGCTGGAAAAACTGTATAGACCCGGTACATAAACACAGATAGGTAGGATTTTAGGATAGGCATATTTTAGACGAATCATTTCGAAGAGAGTTCCGAAGAAAGGGGGCGAGATCATGCTACAGGTATTAAAAGCTAAGACTGGAGTTTCTCAAAGGAAAGGAAAACACGCGGATTAGGTGCATGCAACGTCCCTGTGTGGTATATGTCCGAGTGGAATTGTTGGGAAGTGAACTGATTACAACGTGCTACAGGTAATACCCACGTACTTGTAGAGATTGTCGATGACTTCTGGTTTTCTCTTTCTTTTTTGCTCTTTTCTGCTCTCTCTCTCTCTCTCTCTCACCTGTCCGTTAACGGCCAAAGTCGCTATAGATTTGTAGATCTGTAAAGTAGAAGTTTTAAATTTTTGATGCTCTCTCTCTCTCTCTCTCTCCCTCTCTCTTCTGTTCCGTGAACGGCCAAAATCGCTATAGACTTATAGATCGGTAAAGTAGTAGTTTTACGTTAGGCAGTATTGACAATAAAAGGCGCCGTGATTTTTTGCACCGCTTCGATTTCCTGTATAGATTTGATAGTAATTAAGAAGGTGAAACAATCAGATATTGATTTGGCTTTATTTTGTTTACTGGTAGCAGCTTGTAGTTTTTCTCACATAAATGCTACTGGATTATTGCTGTAGGTTGAGATTGTCATGTAGTGTTCACGGTCCCCTCACATATGTAAAAGCGTTTCACCCGTGTTGTTTTTAATATCATTGGCACTACCTATACTATGCTGACTTGTTTTAAACAACGATGCCCTTCAATTAGGTATAAATATATCAGTTTTACGATTGTGTGAAGAGACACCTCTAGAAGCATGACCAAGAATATTATTATATATTATGCACATCTAAACCTGGACTGGGCATTTGGGCATCAGCAGTGAATTTTGTACTCGCTTCCTTTGAAAATTAAGAAAAAGAATCTGACAAAAAGCAAAGTATATTCAGGTGGTTAACTTTTGGCCTTAAATCGGCCAAGCGTGTTAATATCTGAGATTAGGGTGACCTTTTATTAGGAAGGGACCTTTCTCCCTACCTGACCTTCACCTTATAAACGTACCCCTGTAACAGGTAGACTAAGGCCACATACCCCGTTAAATAATATATAAATAATCAGACAACAAAGTGAAATCAAATTTCAAATAACTGGACTTGTTAAGCCCACATATTTGCCACAATCGTGTTGATCTATACAATATTGACATAATTTTCCGCTTGCGGGAGTTTCAATTTCGGCCCCCATACAACCCGTATTCTGTGGCGTTCAGAGTAATAACAAAACGCCGGATTAATCCTTATCGATATTTTGTGATTGCTTGGGCGGATAGCGCACTGTCGTTGCAATTAATTTGTGGACGTGGAAATTAAAGTATATCAGGACCGAATGCACTTGATCTTACACCAAAAACGCCCTGGGCTTGGTCAGTCAGGTGCAGTTGGTCGAATTTGAAATGGAGCGTGCTCTTGTGTGCATACGTGAGGCTGTGCATGAGAGAGAGAGAGAGAGGGAGGGAGAGAGAGAGAGAGAGAGAGGAGAGAGAGAGAGAGAGAGAGAGAGAGAGAGAAGAGAGAGAGAGAGAGAGAGAGAGAGAGAGGGAGAGAGAGAGAGAGGGAGAGAGAGAGGAAGAAAGGGGAAAGGGAGTGTGTGTGTGTGTGAGAGAGAGAGAGAGAGAGAGAACACACGACGTCGAGGTTATGTTCAACCATAATTGTTGCCTGTTCTCCATGCACCGGGGTATATCTGTTAAAAACCAGTCTGATGTACATCATTCTTTAAGTGACTAAAATCAAGTGTTCTAGTACGTATCTTGCCCTTTTCTAAATGCTAGCAGTCCCTAACACTGATACGGTTCATACATGTAAAAGGAGTATGAGGTTTAAATAAATAGGAGTTAGTGTGAAATACTAGTAGAAAATTCTGACATATATGTTTAAATCGATAAGCTTCATTAATTGTAAATAAAACTAAAATTTGTTTGTTATGACCATTCACATACCGGTAGTATAGGCCCATTGTATATGAAAACAAGAAAAAGACTCCATGCAATGGCTGATCTGGTAAAACACATATGGGTTGCTTTGAATACTACGAGATGTCCTTATTTCACAACACTGCCAGTAGTTCCCTGCTATGAACAGACACCTAGACGTCGCCACTAGTACCTGTAATACACAGATTCCTCCATTCGAAAGAAGAACATCAGTTGACATCAGTATAAAATTACAATTACCAGCACTGAATTCAAGGTTTCCATATACAGGCTTAGACAGGATGTCAGTTCACTTCTATCCTGTCACTGTAATACTCAGGAAACACTCTGCTCGGAGTGCTTTAAATGGTTTTAAAAATACTCCGATTGCTACTAAATAATAAGATATCAACACGTCTGCACGCCCATAGCTTTTAATAAAGACAGTTAAGTATGCGTGTGTGCGCCTGTTTCTCACGGTGTGTAGGAACTGAAGTATTACTGTGTTGACAACCGCAAAGTTGTACGCGGAAACTGCATTGTGACCGAGCACCGCAAACACAATAGTGTTCCGCTGGCGGAGACTGCATTGTGACCGAGCACCGCAAACACATTTGTGTTCCGTTGGCGAAGGTTGTATTTAAAAGCAACGACAAATTATAGACACTTGCAGAAAAGTCATTTAAAAGGCTGAAGATCTTGGGTAGGTGTTACAGGACACTCACGTGGAAAAAGACACACAGGAGAGACGTGATGAAGGAACTGTAACCAACTGTAACCAAGCTAGGCAACAACATAGCAGTTGATCACCTTTTTTTTTTTTTTTTTTTTTTTTTGCAGTTGTTAGGTCTTTGTCCACAAGGGAGAATTTTTTGTTCTTTTAAAAGTCAAAGAGATTTGTGACATGGCGGTGACAATATATTGTGTCATTTATGTGCTGTCTGTGTTTGGGAAGTGTGATAATGTGTGAGCACCAAAAGGTGATATGACTTCCACGGTGGACAAATGATGATTCACGTATTATCTCAAGCAGTCGTCAGGATAACCGGTGATAAAAATGTCCGCATTGGCGCGTTGTGTTGAAAAAATGACTGTACTTATGGCAAAATGAACCCACAATTTCTGACTTCTGATTGAGCAATAAATAACAGTTAAAATGCACCAGAATGCAGTATTATACATACAGTTTTTAAAAATTTTCCACACCATGAGGGGGACAACCCATCCCACACCCTTCCCCCCTCGGGGGCTTCGCCCCCTCGTGTGCGCTTACTGCCCCCCCTGGCATTTTGCTCAGGCTACGGCCCTGGGGACTGCTAGCATAAAACTATAACTGCATTTCAAGCCGATAGAGGTCGAGATATGTATATCCCTCTGTCCAAATGTGTCAATAGTCTCAATACATCACCACGACCAACAAACTCAGTGGTGACATAATAACATAAACTGGCGAATGCCATGCTGATATCACGTTATCTTCGCTGTTTCCCTATCCTGGGACTTGTTCTTCCAGTATGAAGGCAAAATTTTCCAACATATAGCATACATGTAGCTGTTGACACTTTGTTTTAAAAGACACCGATATATAATAGCTGAGAGCAATGTTTCGGATGATCTGAAGTTTTATCCCATCAAACGCCACCTTCGGGCAGACCCATACCTGTACACATTACGGCAGCTAACGTCACTGCAGCTAACGTCACATTTTGTATCACGATATATTATGTCTACCATAAAAGAAGACCTTAACGCTCTCATTTCCAAATTTATAATAAAAATATTTTATTGCTAATGCCTGTAAGCCCCCTTGGGATAGATCCGATGACGGCTAGTTCATATCTTTAAGAATTCTCACCTTGGTTCCTAAGCACCACCCAGAACTCTATACTCAGACCAGCCGTTCTAAGTGCCGTTAAGTTAAAAACAATTGGTGAATTCTGTATCGATCGACGGAACTTAAATAATAGGAAGGTAAATACCCCCCCTCCCCCCCCCAAAAAAAAAAAAAAGAAAATGTATGAAATGTTGAATTGCAGTACACAATACTCTGATGAATGGAGCGTGAATCTACCACATTGTGTGGAGAAGGGTGTACGCATTTAGTGTCCTTTAATATTGTCAACAAGCCAGGTCTGCTATGAGGTTATGTTGCAATTGTACTGGCCCATAGTATTTAACTGTACATGTATAACATGTAATTTTTTACCCTAAAACACCACACAATTAAGACAGTCAGCACCGTGCACAATAGGTATCTGTTTATTAGTTTGTTTACGCGTAACCTGGCGAAGATAAAATTTGCTTTTCACTTCGTTTGCACAGATATCGATAATGGATGTTTTTCTCAAATCGGTGACCTAGTTCCACTATTGCTGACAACACACAGTTCAAAAGTTCCGTCACTGAACTGTTTCTGTGGTCGCCATTTTGCTTCACATTTGTTTCTCCATTCATGCGTCGCACGAGAATACATTACATAGATATAAGCCCCTGCACTAACAGAGATTTTATACGAAGTCACCACTGGATCGTGCAAGGTATGTAAAAAGCTGGTGAAATACTGCAAGGCCTTACAGGAACTACAGGTAGTTAGAACGGAGAGATTATCAGACCACCAAAGATCATCATAGCACTATTTTCCAGTAATTTTAACCAGTAATATTTCGACTAACAAGAAAAGCAAGTGGTGACATCATTATATAAGGTGTCGAATGTCATGCTGATGTTACGTTATCTTCACTGTTTCCCAGTCCTGGGACTTGTTCTTCCAGTATGGAGGCAGGGGGCAGGGTGGGGGTGACATAGATGGGACACGTGGAGTACAGACGGTTACGGGAACAACTTAGTCGCAAAGATAGACAACGATACGATTCTTACACTTACCCATGATGACATGTTAATAAAATTAACATCGACAAAATTAAAGACTAAAACATGATAAGGCGCTGATTATTCACCCGAGCTGTCACCTTGCGGTCAACGAGTCACTGGGTGACGTCAAACTTCCCAAAATTTAAAGTTACTGTAGACATTTTGTTTTAAGAGACGATCGTTCTTTGTGACGCATAATCCGCCGGGCAATGTCACCTAGTTTTTGCGCATATCAACAATGCTGTTACACAATGCTCTGCTCAGTTCACGCTCCGTTAAAATGGCTACTTGTATGCAAACTGTCAAAGTCATATTTGCAGGCGTTTCCCAAATATAGAGACTTTTTAACAGAACTGTGCTCTCACATAGTCATACTAGGGCCAGGCAAAGTGTACTTCCCCAGGAATTCCCTCATATTACGTAAAGCATGATTGTTATACAGACAAGATAGTCAATTGATTGGTACTGACGCACCTGACTACACAATTTTTAGTGCATTGTGCATTGCAGTAGATAAGATGTTTGTGCTCAGAAAGAGGCTGTAAGGCGGGGTAGTTCCGGTTGGAGATGGACCATGCTGTAAAAGCCGAGCTGCATATTGTACTGAAAATTCTCTTTTGTTTTGTTTGACACAGGGCAATTTTTGAATATTACATGTGTGTTTGGATATTACCTGTCACATGTGGACTGAAAACTTGACAACAAAAAGCATTTTGTTGTATTACGTGACACTTTTCACATATCTCTTATTAAATAATTAAAAAGCAACATTAACAAAATATTTTTATCCCTGGGTATTCCTTTGCAACTGAAATATTTCATATTTAATGTCAAGACTGTATATTCTTAAAAAAAACATATACAGGCACTCAACACCACGCACAAAAGGAACCGGTACAGCCGTGAACAGGTTCAGACAATATTTGCTTTTCACTATATTAGCATAGGCATCAATAGTGCTTTCATTTTTATAAGTAGGCGACCTAGTTCCAGTATTGTTCACACCAACAAGTTCAATATCTCCACCGTTAAGCTGTTTTGTGGTCGTTATTTTGATTTACAGCAGCTACCCTGTAAGTAACCAACGCTGTGTCGTACTGGTGTCGATGTAAGCTTCCGCACTAGTACAGGGGTAACCGGTAGCAATCACTGTACAGACAAGGTATGTTAAGAAGCTGTTAAATAAGGTACATGTAAATACCCAGGTGTACATGTACCGGTATCTGTGTTGAGGATACAATTTAAGTTTTTTATCGGAAAATATTTTAAGCGAGATAATATCTAACGTGAAATTGCTCTGTTTGATTGAAATGTATGGTTACAAAGCCCACACCGTTTACAAGAAGATTATTTTAAAATCCGTTTAATGGCGCGAGTGGAGGTGGGGAGACCATAGGGAATCAGCTGCATCGCTTTTGAAGTGTGGTTGGCTATATTTAGGTCGACGGACCAGTTAGTGCTCGGAATGTATTCTGAATGGCCCCTAACATGCATACTAATCACTAAAACCGAAAGCTGTCTGTATGTGTCTTCTTTATGGATAATCGGTATTTATCAAACAAAAAGAGCACATGAGAACTACGAAAAATAGGTCAACGCCTCGGTTCCAATCTCCTCTCACTGTGCCTTTTTTTTTTTTTTTTTTTTTTTTTTTTTAAGAGCACTTGGGGCTTTGCTTTAATTGTTTAATACGTGGTCAAAGTGCCCTACAATTCTATTAATTTATTTCAACTTAGAGCAGGGAATTATATCGGATATAATTTCCTGCTTAGAGCAACTTCTATTCATTTGAGATTTTCCATTTTCAGAAAGACCCCTTTCGACATGTACAAGTACGATGCGTATATGTGCTATGCAGATGAAGATGTAAACACTGTAGAAGAAGTCGTGGATAGAGTAGAACGCCAAGGATTTCGGTGTTTCTTTGGTAAACGGGAAATTCTTCTTGGACGTAAAATTGTCGCCACAAGAACTAAGAGATTAGAAGCATCAGAATTCATTGTTGTTTTCCTGTCGCGTAATTTCACCAAAAACGTATGGTGTAACCATGACATTTTCTTAGCATTGCAATGTAAATCTTCGGAATCATATCCGCAAAGTATAGTCCCGATCTATTTAGACATAGACACGGAAGATGTACCTCAACAACTTCAACAATTTCAAAGTATTAG
Organism: Lingula anatina; assembly: GCF_001039355.2. Next base: position 357,390 of record NW_019775389.1, on the reverse strand, counting down.
ATATGACGACACTGAGTTCTTCACAAAACTGATTCGTCGCCTTGAGGCTGGTAAGTGAACTACATATGTTATAAATACGATACTGCTGTTATAGTGAGAAATGACGACAGCAGTTTGGAGCTTCCGAACGTTTATTCACCGACTCTCTCTTCATACAACTTCACAAATATTTATACTCAATTTCTCCGTACTGATCACGCATTTACTTGTTTTCTTTTCCATTGTCTTTGCGTGATTACAAAATATTTTCCATTCTCATGTTGCAAGTCACTATGCGACATTTCCGTATTAGGTAATCCTTAAGGGACTTGTTTTCAATTAAAGATATCTAAAATATTATTTGGATTACTCATACTTGGATCTTATCCAAAACTCAGTTATCATGTGATAAATAGATGATCAAAATTAAAATATGTTATGAAATTAACCAATCACATTAACTGTTACTGACTTTGACCTTTTCCATCTTTTTCTGACACTAAAAACATGTTCTACACTTGTTGACTCTTGGAGAAACTTAACTTTCACTCAATAACTCTTTGTCTTTTTACTCTTTTGATTCCGCTTTAATTGCTATCTGTAATTAGTGAAAGTGTAAGTAATTTGCTTTACAACATACACCCCTTCTTCAAAAGAATTCGTCCTCGAATTCTAAAACTTTACAACATACGCTCCTTTTTCATTTTTTTTTAAAGCAAAGCAAATACTAAATAACACAAAATACTTAAATTAAAAAAACTTAAATGATAAGGTCACAGATATGTCATCAATTTTAATGTTATACGCAATGTTTGTCAGATTCTGCAAAATGAAATAAAATAATAATGAAAGAAAATAATGATTATCTTCCTTAAATACTCCATTTCTACCACAAAGTCATGCAAAAATATAACTAAGAAAAGTAATTCTATATAATTAACTTATACATAAAATTAGAAACATATTCGACATGAAACAAAAATATAACCTGAAGGAAGATAATGTTATAAGTTTTTAAAAAAATGTAATTCTTCGTGGATATAGTTTNAGACTATTAAAAGATTAGTCGGTTTTTCTTTCATGTCCGTCCGCCATTTTTAGGTCACCTGCTTTGTAAAGCCTGGCTTAATTCGTTGAGAATGCGCTCTTAATCTGCCAGATATCCGAGGTTCATCGATTTGTTTTTTTCCAGTTCTTTGTGTAGCGATATAAATGGTGAACTAACAAAGGAAAAATGATAGGCACTCTGAAAAATGCAGGATGTCTTTGTTCGACTTCTTGATTCTTAGATCTAATTTGATGACTCGGGTATTATTGTGCATGAAAGGATTTTTGTGATGAAAATTGTGAAGATTTATATCATATTAGCGCCCGCGTGTGAATGTGTGAACGTGCGCGCATATATGAGTGTGATTTCACACATGTACGCGTGCATGGGCTGGAATTGTATCAATGTGCTGTTTTTTGACGCGATTTACAATCTTAAATGTAGGGATTAGCGTTGTATCACGTTGAACGTAAAACCCATATACTTAAATGTTATTAGATGGTCAGCTGTGTACCATGTACGAGTATTCTGTTTATTTTAGTCATGTTGATATGCTTTCTTTGGCAGTGAGATGATAACTAGTATCTTAACACCCTTGGGTGCCTAAACCAAACTCAAACTACTACCAATAACAGCGACCAATAATGCAACATCTATAGGATATTTAATAGCAGTCAGATGTGTGGTCCTAGCCCCCCCCCCCTCCCCCTCCCCTCTCTGGATGAGTTTTCTCCTCATATCAAAGTATTTGTAATCAGATAATTGAAAGGAAAGCGCGGGCGACAATTATCTTAATGACTTGTTATCATAACTTATTTATTCCACCTGCCTTCAACCCTAATATACTAATTAGAACACACTGAGAACGTAAATAACTACACGAAGGTGCACTCGGACTATGAGATAAATCTGAACCGATCGAGGTCTAAATTACCTCATCAGACGACTGAATTTGAAAAGTCTTCAGCCCAGCAGTGCGTCTATGTAACCCGGAGTCTTCTGTAGTCGCGCTCCACATTAAATGTCTAGTGAAGAAGTAACAACGTTTTTTTAATGCGATTTAACCTTAACTGGTTTGGGTGTATACTTAGGGCTGAACACAACTTCGACTTGTAGATACAGTCTGATATGAATCTACACAGATAATTTATTAAAACACATTTGAATTTTACTAATGCCTAGAACCACGATACGGGTTTTACAAGTGTTTCTAGGATGGAGAAAATCAAACCCTCAAATACAACATTTTGCTGTAATTTGCCATGAAAAAGGGAAGATACTCGTAGCCACAAAAAAACGAGCTCTGCCTCGTGAATTAGATAACATTACAGTTGTGTGCTGGTGTGAGCAGTCGAATTAAGAAAAAAAAACGATAATAACGAAGTACACTCACAACGGCAGATGTTCACGCCAAGTTCGAGCGTTTTCCTCTGTTGTTGATTCCGTCTGTGTGAATAAGATAAGATTGCCATGGCAACCGGCACAAACGCGTGACGTGGAGGTTTTATATCACGTCGTTGCGTTAGTTTGCTATGAAACTCGGGAGGCTTTCGATATGGAAACCACGTAAACAAGGTTTGTTGCGTTTTGATGTTCATTAACAAAATGCCTTTCTTTATAATCATTGAACCGATTGAAGATTGCCATTGAATGTATTACAGTTTAATGTGGTAATCGAAAGATGAATAGGGAATTGTCGTGGTATGAAGAGAGTCGAGATTTTCTAAAAAGGGATAAAACGCGTCGTTTTTGCATTTACTCGTTATTCTAGTTAAGTCTTTACCGCATTTGTACGTGTAGTACAGACATTATTTAAAACGGCGGCGTTAAAACAACAGATTAGTGAGTAATAATGACCGTAACTAGCATACTGTACAAAGTATTGCTGCTGTATTGTGCATATGAAGTAATGTTTTAATTTGGGTTTATCTATGATATTCAATTCGTTTTAGGTGCATCTTGTAAAAGATTCAAGTCTGTGTAAAAATTGTTGTGCATATTCCGTATACGAAAGTACAGGCTCTGCTAATAGATTCCAAATACGTATTTATAGATCAGAATCGTGGTGTTATCTACGTGTTGAGAGCCTTTAATTTGAAGTTTACACGTATTTCACGATAATATCGTGACACAAACCACCCATCTATATTGGATTAATTGAAGTGGATAGCAAGTTTTGCCAGCAGTGAAATTTTAAAGATAACAACCGCCTCTTGAGGTTAGCGGTGACGTTATGGCAAATATATTACATTTAGGTTAGTACATGTATAAATACTATCGTTTCGTTAGAAGGTATTATAGGATAATTCAGGCCCGTAGCCAGCAATCTCAGAGGGGGGGGGTCGTTTTTTGAAAAAGTGGACCTTTTAACGTAAAATCCTCAAGTACATAGATCAAATTTTACCCAGAGTGGACTTTTTCCCATCAAAAAGGGTGGTTCTTTCGAACCCCCTGAACCCCCCCTGGCTACGGGCCTGGGATTGAACAGTTGAACAAGCTAGCAATCTTCCAAGCATCTATGTAGTTTTAGAGATAATGTCCTATGATACATCTCTCTCACCTTCCCGCGTGTAAATTTCATCTTATTTTTTTAATATTTGTGCAAATCCTGAAACGTGCGTACGTGTATTTCGCTAATTGTTTGCAAGGTGTTGAAAACATTTGTCCATCTTTGTCGCAGTTTAAGCTCTCTCTCTCTCTCTCTCGTTTTCAGACACTAGAGCTTTATTGACTATACCACCGATATGAGGAATGGATTATATGGTGCAAAGCCAATGTAAAAGTATCAGAATTCATATCCACAAACAAGTAATGCGGGCAATGATAGAAATAAGAAGTATACATGAATATGCTGGTAAAGGAAGAACGAATAGCGATATAGTCTATATACTGCATTAGACCTATATATCATATGTAATGCATGCATTTAATGTTGAATTCACGGTATCCTATATACATGCAGGTACATGTAAATGAGCTGGACCAAGCAAGACTCCAGATAACCTTGTAATATCCCAGATAAGAAAAACGCCTACCTGTATTTTGAATAACACGTGCGTTTGGTATTAGTCTGTCCTGGAAAGGGGGAATTTCACAGTGTTTTTTGCATTAGGCCTACTGTGAATTAGGTGCGTTATGGCCGGGCTAATCCGACTGTGGATTTTAATTTAAGGAAAAGGTTGCAGAAAGAAGTTTATTTCGTTTGATCCTATTTATATATCACCCCCACTCTCACTCTCTCTCTCTCTCTCTCTCTCTCTCTCTCTCATACACAAAAAAAAAAAAAAAACCTTTGTTCTCGCCAATCAATTTTCTCAATTATCCCCATTTACCGAGAGGCCATAAATTCACTTTATCCTTTCGATATTGTGTCAGTTTTATCAATGTAATTCTCATTTAATATTCTCCCAATTCACTACCCGACCACCGTATTGATGAGCCCGACATCACCATCTGTTCAATGAATTATATCTTTTTACGGATTAATCTCCTTTTTGTCGAGTGCTTGTGGGTTTGCATTGCACGAGATGTACCCTGAGGTTCAGACTCTGTACTCTATACTCTTGCCTACTGTATAAGTATAGCAGGGTAAGGGGACATCACCAAGATCGCCCTGAGACTCCGGTTGCTGTGCCGTTGTATTAACACACCGAAGCTCTCTGTTTACCTATGCCACGACTGGCCATTAAGCAAGTGCGCTGAGTTCTAGTTCATCCAGATCAAAGATCGATATTTGCCACATGCTGGTTTCAACTGGAACAGCCACGCTACGAGATGGCCAATATATAGGGCCGCATTAGACGATTTTTATCGCACATCGATTTCCGAGTCAGACGAGTAGCCGTCTAGGGTTTTTAATAGATGTAAAATTGTTGATTGATTTTAGCACTATGGTTCTTCAGTTTGTCATCAAGAAATCAGCTCTAAGCCGATCACTCTTTCATGTTTACACGTGTTTATCGTTTTTAAGAAGATGATTGCACCCGTCTACATCAGGTTTCATATATATTTACGTAATACGTAAAACGAAATAAATTGCATTTCATCTCAGCATGTCGTCAAGCAACTATCTAGATAGACCACTGGCTTTACTCCGCCAGTGCATAAAATCAATGCGATAAAATGACCGGATGGACAATAACTATGGTAACTTAAATCAGCCGAATACCTAGGCAGCATTCACAGCCAACTTGATTCGCAGACAAAACAGATCTGAGAATCAAATATGGCCGACCCACTATCCGCGTAATCCCCGTGGGGACCACTCAGTGTCTGTGAGGAGATTATGCGGCGAGCTTTTAAGTGGGTCGGACATATTTGATCCTCGGATCAACTTGTTCTGAATGTGTCCTCGCACACAGCAAAGAAGAGATCAGTTGCATTACATGGAACAGATATTTCATTCTGGAACTCTTACCCCTACTACACATGCGCAAGACCGGTGTTTTATGACTATTAACTTTATCGTTTAACTCATGTTAAACAAAGAAGTGTAATGCTCCTAGGACGCAATATTGCGTCCTAGAATACTCAAAGCAGATAGCCACCGGGCCTGTGAAAAAGTATGTGTAAACAAGACTTTTTAAAATATGTTGTCGTGTGCGGGTCTTGGCGTTTTATTACAACGGAGATAAGGCTTGCACTTATCAAACCACTGTTTTTATAGAAAAATATCAGACACACCAGTGGAGCATCCTATCTAAAACATTGTTTATTCAAGTGATATTCGATATTTTGTCTGTAATATAAAACTGTCATTCGACTACCACTAGTACTCGAATGTATTGTTTGCAACACTCAAACTGTATGCTTAAGGGTTCACTTCTTTGAGCAGTGTCTTCTTCTTGAGATAAACTTTGAATGCATATGGTCGTTCTGGCAAAGAAAGGATAAATGATAATCAGATACACTTTCTTGCTCAGTTAAATTTTACAATAAAAATGTCCCATAGCTCTAACTGAAATGCAAGTTAAACATGTAGGTTACGTAACAGTAATGGATTACAACCAGTTCTATCCAAGGATTTGGTTCACAATCGATAGTAATGATATTTTTGGATAAAAACTGGTTTTCGTCCATAAATGTTATGTAACCTACTGGCCTAAGTGATATTTATAGACGAGAACCAGTCCCATTCAAAAATTTGGTTCACGATCGATACTAATGATATTTTTGAAATTGATTTTTTGCGGGGGCTTTGTTTGCTTTTTTTACGTAGGTAAAGTCATAGGGGTTACGTGTATTCAGGTACGGTGGCAATCATTTCTTTGAACTGAATGCGCCGCGAACAAAACGGTTCAGGACCCTGCATTGTGTTTCATATCTGCACAACGTTACAAGCCACGTGTTATAAGTAAACATTGGTTACGATAATGATTTTTAACATGTGGTCCGTAGACTTTTTAATTGTTTCGGTTTTTGCCCAAGCTGTCTCCGATTGATCCGATATGTTTCTCCCTCTCTCTGTTTCCCCCAGAAAGAAAACATATTACTTGGTGTTAATGTTTTCTTTGATCTTAGTTAAGGGGAAGTCGGAACCATACGGCCTTGTGCTTGTTTTTAACAGTCTCCCTGCTACGCCTGACCCGCGACTGAACAAAAATACATGGCTACCTGCATCAATTCATTGACTTGAATTTTTTACCTTGAGGTTAGAAGTCAGCTGCTTTTGTTATAGGCTACTATAAGTTGAACTCCAAGTGGTCGTAATTCACAACCATATGAACTTCCCCAGCGTGGAGTCTCCGGAGCTGCCACCTCGTGGCAATTTACACGTGCTGATTCCGTGTGGTCAGGTCCTCATGCCAGGGGGGGAAGGGGGGGGTGGAGGGTGAAAGAAGTACGTTTCAGATGGCAGTTGGTAGTCGGTAAATGCTCCCTCTGAATCAAAACTGGAACTCTATCCTATGGCATTTCTAAAGTTGGGTCAACTAAGAGGATAAAAAGCACCGATAAAGGTCCACTTTATTGTGGCTTGAGGCCTGCTGTTCTCAACAAGTTCAATTAAAAAAAAATTCAACTTTTCCCCAGAAAATTAGGCTGGTTACACGGATACTGAAAATGAGGAGAAAGTGAAATATTGTGTTTAATAAGTCCGTTTGTTCTCGTAACATATCTGAATTATTATTTCTGTATTTCAAAAGTTTAATTTTCATTGTTCCTTTCATTTAATCCCAAAGACATGGGTCTTAATGAATGAATAAAACCGCGCGCGCGTGCGTCCGTGTGTGTGTGTGGGTGTGTGTGTGTGTCTAAAAATTGGGCAACAATGATTTTGAAAAAACGTGTCGTTCTGACAGTATACTATCTCCAGCTAACGTACTAAATATTTCGTGAGTTTGCCTGAATTATTTAAAGTTACTCATGGAAATCACCGCTTGGTGTGCTGCTATTTAAATGTTTCTCGATAATATCCGGTTCATGATTTTATGCCCTTGTTATCACCAGCATCAGTGCTATAGGTCATATATCGGATATATGTATATATATATACACGCATATAGTTAATCTACCGGTAGATGCAGAGCAATTTATGGTGAAAAACAGAAAGTATGGCGATCGTCATAGTTTGGTTTATGTCAGTGCTTTAAAATATAAATCAAAGGCAGGTATCTCTTACTTTAACGAACCAATTTCTCCATTCGGCAGTTTGAACGAATGAATCGGTGTTGGGAAGAAGAAGCCACATATACACAGGAATATTTTAAAGGTTTATTTTGCACCTTTGAAGGTAAAGCCCTGGAGAGATGTATAGCATGATTAACAATGCTAAAAATTCAAGATGTCGCAATGGTAGTTATGACTTACTGGTTTACTTTTCATTTTTTTCAGATTGAAAAACTAAAGGATGAGCAAAGAAGACCCAAGTGACATAAAAAGTCCAGAGACAATATTCTCTTTAGATCTTCCAAATCCTCAGGCATCAGCGGCGGCAGATGACCTTCACCTTCCCGCTGCACGCGCTGCAGCAGACGATACAGTTTGCGCCGCAGACAAGGAGTCCGACCGCTGCTGTGAACTTAGAACTCCAAAGTCAGAGCTAGAACAAAGTAGGTTTAGTAACGAAATATGCACACTAGAAACATCTTTCCCGGATAACCCTCCTCCGTATGACAGCCTCAGTTTTGGACCTCCAATTCTTGCAATTTTATCGGAGTTAGAAGAAAAAAGAAAGAAAGGGCGACATCGAAGTCGGCCCCAGTCCACGGACTACTCAACTTTACCGAGTAGGTTTGGAGGATCGAGAAAAGCGTCTGGAAGTCGGCACGGGAGTTGTACTTTAGAGGACGTGCAAGAACTAAGGGAATACTGGCAGCCAAGGCCGCCATATTTTCGAGTGCCGAGTGCTCCTCCTGAAGAAGAAGCAACGTCGACGCCTGACGTTGTGCCAAAAGTTGCCTATAAAGAGAAATATAACAAAGAGTTTAAGGAAGCCAAAAACTTAAGTATTCAAGAGTTAGGGACTCTCTTGCCAACAATTAAAGAGGACGATGTTGCAAAGAAAGACGCTAATTTCATTGCAGACGATGCAAAGAAAGAGGAAAAATGTATATACTGGAGACCCCGGTACCTTTTGTTTCTAGTGTTTATCTTTGTTGCAGTAGCCATCATAGTTGTTGCATACATTTCATGGAAAACAATGCGAGGGCGGTAGCGACATCCCATTCCCTGCTCCTGCGGGAAATCATACGACCATTTACACAACTGAATCTCAACCAACGGACCGAAAGTGTCTCAACACAGTGCGTACTAGCACACGTACGACCGAACTATACGTACACGGCGCTGTAGGAGTGTGTAGACGAGAGCGTAAGTGCCGCGTCATGAACAGTCACGGAGACAAATGTTGAGAAAAAGTCAAATGCTAAAAATGCTTTGCAATTTAGAGATGATCTCTCATTCAAACACGGTGGACATCAAAGACAATTAACCATCAATCGTCTCAATCGCAATTTAGTCCCAGAACGACGTTCTAATGAGCGGTTTGATTTAGACATTGGAAATGCTTGCATACAACACGGGTTTATTCCTTAGATGATAACCATTTGAAGGTTGGTTACCACGGTTACCATTGAATAGTGCAAGACCACCAGTGGGTTTGTCAAGATAAAACCAAACTTTATCAATTGGCATGTCAAACCATCATCATCATCATCTGTGTTTTAGAAAAACAGTATTCGTTCAGCTGCACTTGTAACTATCTTTTTTGTACTTATTTAATCTTGGGGTTATTCAACTTGGACAAATCGCAACTGGGCGGAGTCTCATCTCCTCTTGATAAGTGCCTCTTTTTTCCACTAGACTTTTATGACAACCGAGGGTACCAACAGATATCGAGCACTTCATGTGCCACACTTTATTAGAGAATCAGAAGAACCAGAGGATCTTGGCTCCAACATCTGTGCCGTTTGGTTCCTACTACAGCGGTTGCTTCCCAGCTGATACGTCACCTCAGTGGTATTTACACATTTGGAGAGGTAGATTTCAATAGTTTTAGCCTTTTCATCTCTTAAACGGTTCTGTGGCCTTTAGTTACTATTATGTCAAATTGCATATGGATAATTGACCTTTAGCGTTTAGAATGCTAAACATGCCGGTTGGTGCTGGCATTGCTCAAGCTCTCACCTGCTGGTGAATGTTAGTCTCGTACAATCAACCTTATATTTACCGATGTCAGTTGTGAACACCAAACACTATACATATATGGTTAGTCCTAAGGTGTCCATCAATATCCGAACGGCCTTCGTAAATGTTTCCTTTCTCATACATGAATGACCTGTCTGTGAATGTCTCTTTATGTGTCGTTGGTAAAGCAAAACACGAGTCACATACCGAGTTCTACTGGTAATTTCCAAATCCAACGTTGATGAAATTTACCGACAATGTTCTTTTAGACATGCTGGATAACTCAGTTAAGTAATGAATTGCCTCAGATTCTTCGCCTTAGATTTCGTTTGTCATTTTACCCTTATGTTAACTAATGAAAAGGCCGAATGTGTTTGTTGAGATGCATGTGGTCGCTTCCGCTGGCGGATCCAGGATTGCTAGAGAGCAAAGCTCTCTCTCATGCCATACATTTGAAAAAGGAGAACATTGTAAAGGCACACTTTTAGTAAATTTAACTTCTTTAGTGGTAATTCCAAGTAACACTCTACTTATGATTTTACAGTTATTAGTCATGAGGTTAAAGAGCCCCATAGCTAAAAATAATATCAGTCACGGTTTATTACAAAACTACTACATGGAGGGTGCGAAATAACAACATTTTCTCACTGGGATAACGATTTTTGGGCTGGGTCCTTAATTCGGTTGTGTACTTTCCAAATATAAAATGAGGATGTTGATAGAATTTTAGTCATATCTTTTGAAAAAGCACATTTGAAACATTTTATCCCTCTATTTTTGTTGAACTGGATCCGCTAGTGAAGGCGTGTGTTCTTATATAATGCTTGCCTGGTTTCAGTGAGGGGATATATATAGATCTGCCTATTGTTGTCATAGGGCATAAGGACAAGGCTATTTTGGGGAGGTTCGTGAGACGACACATAATTCCGTATAATGTACAAATCTAACATTGTACACGCCAAAGACATTTCATATTTACATATAACGTAGCTATTGCTATATCCAAGAAGCATGACAGACATGAAATTAAGCTAATGGACTGAGATAATAATTTAGACATTAGGGAAAGTGCAATGCTGAGTGCATAGAAAGTATATTTGATATATACACTTATGTAGATAATTTAAGTTTTCTTTCAGTTATTTAAAATGTCGGTTTTATTGTTTTTGTTGATGATATATCACAGTATTTAAGTATATACGCAGGAGGAGTCTTGAATCTCATGCCGTTCGACAGTGACCTCGTCCTCAAAGCTGACAAATGTGACAACAGCATCGAGAACGAGGTCGCCGATCTGAAAGCGTGATTCTCCCTCGTTTTACCGGAGACTATTTTAGACAAATGTAAAGGCGGATTTCATGTATATTAATATTTATTTCACACATATAATTGAGTTGTTTGAAGTTTTTTATTTTTCATTATTTCTTATTTCTCACAGTTCAAGCTAGACTTGAATGATGCGTTGGCTGAAAGAAATTAGCTTCATGCATGTAAAGCAAAGTCGACAAATGCGAGTACGGTATGCTTTTGATACTTTTAGAAAACCAACACCAATCAGAGATAGGTGAAACGTAATAGAACCAGAAGGGTTTGCCAAAATCGTAATCAATACCGATAGTTCAAAGCATTTGTCGAAATTAAAAATAGAGCCATATTTTCTTAACGCTCCAATGAGATAGGTAACCTTTTTATGTGTCCATTTTGACTTATTGCATTTTACCTTGCATCCGTGATGTCTTATTTGTATTTGTTATGTTTGTCTTGTTATTTATTATCCTGTCTATCATAGTAGTTCATCCAGCTGTCTCGAATATATTGTTATCTAGTCTATTTTTTGTTGATGTTGATAGTTGATTAGTATGATAAAAAAAGGTAATGGTAAAATACACATATGTTTAAGTTTATTGTACTGTATAATAGCTTTGAATCACAAGCATAATGAATGCGATTTTGCAAATGCACACAGCCATATTAAGGTTTATTTCCGTATTAAATTAATCATGTAGACTCTCAATGAAAACATAAAACAATCTACAAATCTAACCGATAGGTTATAATTGAATAATCTGTTCACAAGTATTTCTTTCAAAAAAGTGTATATATAGAGCAATGTATACTTACATGAATATATAGAAATTACACCATGAAAATAGGTAATCATGGTGCTAACTTGCAGTAATTTATATTGCAATTGTCGCCATTTTACCTCATGTCAGTTTTCATGATTTTGGTTGTCTCTTCAGTGTGTTACAATACTTCAATTTACATTGGTTTACCGCTGGCTGTCAGCCACACTTCAACAAATATATACCGTCTCTCATACATAGTTTACAAGTATCTTATTGTTAAAAGTAAATTTGTTCATCATTGTCAACTACATGTAAATTCCGGTGCATTTTTGATTTCATTACTCTCACCTCACGGTAAATTATGTATGGTAAATTGTAAAGGTCCACAAATTTACCAAAAAATATCGATTGTTAATAGGATAGATTTAGATTTAAGTTTCATAAATTGACATTACTGTAAATTCCACTTTGCCTGGCCTGTAGAATGGCCAAGAGACGTAATTGAATAAAATCATTTCGCTATTTCTTAATACTGGGTTTTGTTTTCATTGCAGTTTTCACTGTTTTTTATTAGTAGGTATTGGGTACAAATGTACAGTATGTCACATTTTAACACTTTAAAAATAAGTACACAAACCGTGACCGGATAATATCAACACAAATGTTTTAAACATTTTGTTGTTTTAAATATATTTGAGGAAAATAATGTCATGCAATTAAAAAAACATTTAAATGACAAAAAAAAAACCTAGATTAACTTTATCTTGACTTTACTTCTTGAAATTTTATCATTAAAAACGCTGGCAGGTAAAAACTCCAATGGTATTGTTCATTTACTAGTGGTTCGAATTCTGAATTTTTTACAATTGACCTAAAGCATTACCAGTTCGCAAGTCTTGCACACATACCAGTGTTGCAGTCTTTAACAGTTGAAAACGAGACCTTCCAAGTCCACCCCCTCCCCCTACCTGCCCCGTAATGCCAGATGGATGGCGTAGCTGTGATTACGGTTGGTCTATGGGTTAAAGTCACATCTAACACACTTCTCGGCATATTCTCAACATAGCTCTAGAAGGCTGAGACACACAATGAGAACGCACAACTCTTCGCTGTTCATAATCATAATTTGCATTGAAATAACCCCAAGTATACACGTAATAGGATGGAATATGCACATTAGAATTGTAGGTCAAATATTACAGGCAAGACACAAAAGCAACTTTATATATTTAATAATGTATAATGCAGTGCATGAAAGGACAGTATTAACATTATATCGATGTAATAAAAAACCAGTGGAAAGACTCTGTTATACACATTAATCAACTACTACAAGACAATGATGCATTTCGGCCGTTCTCGTAGACATTTTGAAGCAAAAAAACGGAATCACCAGAACTTTGTTGGATATGACAAATGCGTATGTAGCAAAGAGAACACCAACGTTACCCTTTACCACGTGCATATTTTAAAGAATCGTTAATTTGATTGATAAAGCAACAGGGCGTTTCGAGGAATGTCATCTCGTGACGAACTGAACTCCATTAAATTGATTTTGTAACAAGGTAATTTTTCGTTTGAATTGCAAACAAATACACCCCGCTGTGACTCTACAACGAGTGTGAAATACGCTGCATATATTTTTGCCAAAATTGAATTACTCTCCTCGCGCATCCTAAGGTACAACGTGAAACGTGCAAATCAAACTGATATATTTTAAAATGTTGTATTTTGGGGGCTGTTAAAAAAGAAGAGAATATATAATAATCCGTGACTACGGTAACAGAAAGAGAAAACAGAGAAAACCAAACTGGTACCATCACAATACACTAGTATTGTTCGTATTTGTGATATCATGGAGGATCATTTACATTGATATGTATAAAAAGATGTCTGAAATAAATGTAAAACCTTTTTTACTAGCATACATATTGGACAGCTTGAAAAACAATCAAATAAAACTCCATGTGACTGTATAATTTAGAGGCGCCATGGAGCTAAACTATATACACGTATGCTCTTTGAATTATTGAAGTTTCTAGACAGAAAATTGGTTTCGTCTAAAATATATAATGTTCAATACATTTATCCTCTATATTATATTAATTTTCATAATTTGTGTAATTTACCAAAAGCACTTTCGCCGACTGGCATTGTTCATCCATCTACTTAGTTCGTAAATAGCAAATGTCCGGAAAAAGTTGTATACATGTAACCATGGAGATACGGGGCACGCCCTAGCGCCATCAGCCATACTTGGTCCTTTTCTTTTAGTTTCAAGATGGCGGTGTTGGAAGCCGTGGACCAGAAGGGTATGCTCTCCGCCCAGACCGTTAGGATCATGACGCCATTTTTGATCAGCATCACTGCAGCCTGAAACCACGAACCCTGTATTTTAATGCTATATCATCTGTCCCTAAGCATTGTCACACAGATTGTCATCAAAATGAAGACATTTCAGAGATTAAAGCAAAGAAAATTGGACGTTTTGTCAATCTCCACAAATGATCTGTTGCTTGCTTTTACCAAATGCACACGAACGTCATACTTGGGGAGTGTGCCGTAAACTGTAATGATAACTTTAAAATTAAATATTTTTTCATAGTGCATTTGGATTCTACAAAAAAACAACGTTTTTGCCAGCTGCTACTAGAGATGAATCGAATAGTGTTCCGTGGAGAGAAAATTGGAAAACAAGTATATCTGACACGTTGACAGACAAAACGGATGACAAGGGAATAGCCGTCTTGCTCAAATGTACAAAGTGTTTAATCAAATGTGTGATGAGAAACAAGACACCGTGCAAACAAGCGTGAGCACACAATATCTAGTGTTACAACGTAAATATACACTGCAAGGAAGACGTGTACCAGTATATCTTTTAAGGACAACATGATCTCTACTAAGTATCTAAAAATCAAAACACTCAATTAACATCCACAAACTGAAAATTAAAGCTGGAAAGAAAGACAGCTATAAAAGGACAACGACCATACACACTCAGCACAGCAAATGTAATATGAAGTCGTGACGGAAGATAAAAAAAAATGGCATGCTTACATGCCTCAAATTAGTTCCATCGTTTATACTACAATATGAACATAATCAGTCAAGTTTGTCTGAAAATGAAGATATTGTCTAGGGACACATCGCAAACACGAAAGGCCGAAATCAGCTAACGAGAAAAACTCCTGTCACTGACAAAACGGCAAAAACTAAAGCAGCTATGGGTCCGAACAAGTGGCACCACCTATCGATTGTTTTTGAAGTGGCTCCCAGATCACACCTGCTGCACGTTACTAACAGATACACCACTAAGAATATGACACGTTTTGTAGCTAGTAATATGTGGAACAAGAGGGCAGTATGTCCAGTATGTCCATCAGGGTTCTGATCTTGTGGATCAAAACAAGGTGCACATTCATCATAAGGTTTCAAGATAAATGCAAATTACACAAATATGAATATTACAGGAAAGGACAATGAACTATGTTACGCTAGATGGGTCTGTGTAGCTTACAGCACATGCTCACCTTATACATGCTCACCTTTTGCCGACCTTGAGCCGATATAACAATATGGAACTGGTATGTGCCGTTGTAAGGCGCTCGGAACCGGCCTGTCTTGGGATTGTAGCCGTCGCCTACGTTAGTGACCACATTGTCGAAGACAACGTCGGTATCTTTTTCTTGGGGACCCATGTTTTCTTCTAGTCCCACAAAAAATGCAACTTTTGGCGGTGGTGGGTATGATTTGCCTGGTATAACAACAAAGACTTGGATCAAAATGCGAAATGTTTGGTTTCTTGGGTAACATTCAAGACCCAAGGCTCTTACTTATTCTACTTGTATGTATATCTCCATTTAAAGTCGCCAAAAGTCAGTTTTAGCCAAAAGATTAGACAGAATATTTAACCTAAAACAGGTGTGCTTCTCTACAAATTCAAATCCTATGTTTTATGCTGCACAAATGATTAAATTGGAAAATTGTGGCACACGAGCCAACAGAGACAACTTAACGCAGAGGTTTGGTGAGATGAAAAAACTGTACTTCTCTCAGGAAAGCATTTCATCCTAGAACGCAATTCAAGATATCTTCTCCCTTGACAGTTTTATTGGGTACTTTTACGTCCATGAAAATCTTTTCATAAAATTATATGAAATATCGGTCTTCTAAACAGGGGCGTTTTTTACCGAATATTGGTCTATATTACAGAGGGAACACCCTATATAATAATAATAATAATAATAATAATAATAATAATAATAATAATAATAATAAGTGTAAAAGACCATTATTTCAAAAACGTTATCCATTATACCTGACACTTCACAATGTTTACCTGCCCGTCCAGGTACACCAGGTAACCCAGGTTCCCCTTTCTCTCCCTTTTCACCATCTTCCCCCGGTTTTCCTCGCGGTCCTCTTATAGGCAGCCGGACAGCCGCGAGCCCGTCTTCATCCACAAGTGCCGAGTCACATCTCACCTCGAGGTTGCAAGCCCCGGATGCAGCGATGTCGTCCCTCAAGCGCCGCCTTTTGTTCGGGTCTCGGTTGTGCCTGGTGGCCGTCACGTGAGTGAGAGTTAGAAGTATACAAAGGCTCAGCACTTCTACCTGCATTTTACTGAAAGAAAGGAAAAAGATTAAGACGGGTCATGGTACTGGTGCTCCCAGTTCTGTCAGTAAACTAAGGGCTCATTCCCAATAGAAGCACCTTTAGATAACAGATCGATCCAACTCCGAGGGGACTCTCGCTGAGTGCAATCAAATTAAAAGATTAACTCGCCTCTTCCTGGCGTTGATTAAAATACATAAAAAGTTGGTGATTGTGAGAACATGTTGGAAACAAATCAATGGTGTAATTGAGCTAATGTGATTGGATTCAGCGAGAGTCCCCGTGGAGTTGGATCGAACTACCTAGTGCAATAGTTTCAAACGCACCCAAAGTAACCCAGAAAACGCTCACACGGAAAAGATATATTCACTGAGAAGACACAAAATGTATTTTAATTAACAAATTTTGCTGTTCTGCAATTCTCCATCTTACAATGATTTTTCCTGCGCATCATTAATATCAAGAGAGAAAAAAAAGAGATGAGGGAAAGGCATCAAGGTCGCCATTAATTATTTACCCGACTGACATATAGAGACATTATTGTTGGCCGTAATTGGCAATATTAGTCATTGAGATGATTACAGATCGATGATGCGAATAAGACTTTACGTATCTTTAATGCAATGTAGAGACCGGTTCTTTTGAAGTATACCAAAATACCGTACAATAATTGAGTAACTTATGGAATTAAAAAGAGACCAAAAATGTGGAGGTGAAAACGTACCACAGACTTATAATGTAAAACACACAGATCAATTGTGCCTAAATCAGGCTAAAACGTCTTTATATAAAACTGGTTGTTCATAATGTGATCATATAATGTTCCTGGACACTGTTGGTCTCCAGCCAAAGTATGGTCATTTTGCTGGTGACGTCATAGGCCTATCCGTTTAAATCTCTAACAACGTTGGCCTACACCAATTTTCAATAGACTTATGTAAAAAAGATTCCCTACCACCGGATTAAAGGTTTTATCAAAATTCTACCGAGTTATTAATTTTTCATACCTGTCGGTTAACTGATGAGCTTATATCTTCATTCACAAGTTTTTTCTTTTCTTACAATTCCAATGTTTCACATATCTCTCGATTTCAGGCCTACCCAACTACCAGACTCGGCACCGAATGATCCTGAATTCACCGGTAAATCGGACCACACTACCCGTTTTCAAGGTGTGTATCAGTACGCATTTCACAGTATCAGACGCGACACCGCTCTTGCCTAGTACGCGAAGTGATAGTGACGATTCTCAGCGGGGTTGAAAAGCATTGCATCACCGCTCAAAATTTGTTCAGGGTATGATACTGTGTAATGCGATCTGACACACACCTTGAAAACGGGTAGTGTGGTCTGATCTACCGGTGAATTCAGGATCATTCGGTGCCGAGTCTGGTAGTTGGGTAGGCCTGGATTTACCTTTAGCCGCAGTTATCCCTTAAAAGGCACTTAAAAATGTCGTCTGATGCAAAAACAAAGGACCAGTTATTGCTTTTGTAATTGAACAATGATGGACGGAGACCCTACCATTGGCAAAACAAACAGGCAAGGGGGTATACAACGCACTGGCAGACGATCTTTGTAGCAGTTAGGCACCTTTATTCTGTTCAGACATACAAGTACATGTACAGTGTAGTGTATGTTTGAAAATCACCCAAGAAAATAATCGATCTGAGTTCACACGTGCACGGAATTCAATCCCTACCCTAAATATAAATAGAGAAACAAAGGAACTGACAATGAAAAGCTTCTAATATATTTTGTAAACAGGTTTTTTCTCCAGTTGCTTTAACAAGCGGTGCGTTTGGCACTGTGGCTTCGGCTTTATCAGAAGAACCATGTGCTATGAACATTGTCTTTTAATTGGTGCTTCTTAAGGTGTGGATTTTATAATTTTTTCCACATTTTTTCTCCCTTTCCTAGCTCTCTTTCTATTTTCAAGAAGAACGCAGCCTTGAAATTATCAAAAATTTTATCTTTGTACAATTTTACATTAAGGCTCTAACGCACTGACAGAGTAACGATAAATAAACGATTTAACAAAATAAATAAAATAATTTAACATGCCTCAGGTACTTAACATGGACAACAGACAATAACAGAAGAACTAAATATCGCTGCAATATAAACGAACTTAGATTAAATTTGGATGGCACCAAAATAATGTTACATAGATCATAGTCAATATTGTACTTACAGTAACCGCTTAACTTTAAGTCGACCGTGAGAACAGCTTCGAAAGGAGCAAAGAAGTCTGCGCTATTTGCTCCACTCGCACATACTACTTGATAACGGTCGGATAGCCAGTAATCACTTAAAACCTCTCTTGGTGTACTGACGTGAGATAGATAGAAGCAGTTTAATTCTATTTTGACGTGATGTTAATAAGAAACGTCTATAGGCGACAAGATAATGGCAAATTAAATTCGATTTTCGTTTACGACTTGGGTTGGTTGGTTACTTGTTTGCCATTTCCACGTCTATTACAAGATTATTCTTTCGTTCACTTCTTTAAACTGCAGATATACGAGACACTGTTAGACTCAATAGTTGATAAAAGTGGCACATTCACACACCCTTATAAGGACCGTATTTCAATTAACCCAATTGCAATGTTCGGCCAAAAAAATTGACAATATACCTTCGCAACAAATAACAAAAACATGTACGTGAGGCCGTGCATCCATTTGGGACCGATTCTGTTGTGATTTTCCCCGAAAAAAATGCATAAAAGATTTATTTATTATTCTGTCTACAATTGAATTGCCAGTGCATCCTAAGACAAAAGAAAACCAAAACAGATTATGTACAGTAAGAGAGTTCTGTTCTCGCACCGCGGAGAGTCGCTTTCTTGGTGCTTGGCGTGCAAAAAGGCAACCAAACCAAGAGAGCAGTTGTTAAGAACCACTTAAAGACTAATGCTACCAGTACTCGGTGGCACTTAAGGAACGCAGCAGGACACAGAGCATGTACGCGGGCTCGGCAATCAGGGCTTAGAAACACTCACCCTGAGTTTCGATGAATTGGCAGTGACATTATTTCCGACAAGTGCTATATCTATTGTCCGTTTTACTCTGCAACCTAGGGTAAAAAGACACCACTGGGAGGACAAATGGCGGAACGTCCTTTAATTTAAAACAATGTCTGAATAAACAACGGGTCACTCAAACAGACAGAATGATTCAATTTTAACATAAACTGATGTCAAAAAGACAACTACAAAATTTAATTTAAAAGAATTGGAAATGAAAAAGACGGCTTGTATTGTTAACATTTAGGTTTAAAAGAGAAAGTTATTGATCGAGTATCTTTTTCCGCCCTCCAGTCTTCCGCCAAAACCATTTTTTTAAGTTAACGCTATTAGAAGCAGCCAGCGTGGCCTACCACAGTGGCTGGTGCTTCTTTTGTGATCACTTATTTTTGGAACGCTCTTTGCATGCCTATGCTGCAGTTTGTGAATGCGAGTGTGTGCGTACGTATGTTCCAGAGAGCCTGTTTGATTGTGTTTTCGTGTGTGTGCGTGCTTTTGAGTGTCTGTACATTGGAACTGTTTTTATCAACGGTTATCAAAAATTGATTGTTGATCATCTTGGTGTTTTCATTCGTTCGTGGAGGGGGGGGGGGGGCATAGTATATTTGCAAGCTTCTATGTCGCTGCGTAGCAAACAATACACGGTGCTCGGCCAAATCTCAGTTAAGTCAACGATTGATGCTAAAAGTTGGTCAGTTGCTGTGTGAATTCTGCCTCTTTTGCTTGTGCGTATGATTCAGATAAATCCGTAATACCTTCCTGATAATTCTATTAAGAAAATTTTACCATTAACCAAACTTAAAAATGTGTTTAAATATCCAACAGTGTACAAGGCTACCTTTGAGTTATCGTGCAAGGTGGACCACCGCTGAGCTGGCGCATTCTTGTTTTCATGACGCAATTTAATCTATATCTATGCAGGTCTGTTATTGAAAATTTGAACGTCCATTTACTTTAGATCTACAATACATGCGCATTACTGGTTGATAAAAGATTCAGCAGGTAGCTCAATTTTTATCTCCAGTTCTTTAAAAAAAGCTTCTACGAGCAGGAGGCCACAATTTGCAGCTGTAAAAGCAAGTATAGAATGTAGAAGCGTTCACACAAGGTTGATCTTTAGAAACTGTTCCTGTTCAGATAGTGGTTTAAGCTAGACCAGGTCATGGAAACTACTTGAGTTTAAACCCAACATTACCTATTTTTATCAGAAGCATGTCTCGTTAAATCAATTTGCTAAAACGGCAATAGAAAAAAAAAAAACAATGGTTGATTATTTTGTCTATTGGCAACACTGAGGAACAAGCAAGGTTGAATGAAGCCTCACGTGAACATAACTTGAGATAATAAACACTGATTAAGGCAACTGCATATCTCTATACTCCGAAATGTGTATTGGATATGTCACATTGCTGCAACTTGGAGTGTTTTATGTTGATAGAAATCGGTAAATCAGAAGTTATTCTGTCTGTGGAGAGGAATATTTCCTTATCAAGGAGGATCATCGGTTGCCTAAATGCTTCGTCTAGAAACCAATATGAAATAAATAAATGTATAAATAAATAAATGAATATATAAATAAATAAATAAATAGATAAATAAATATTTCCATTCTCTTATACTTACTGAAGGTATTTTAAAACAAATATAAATAAATAAAAAGATATATGGTCTTTTTGTTTTTGTTTGTTTGTTTCCTTGTTTGTTTATTTTATTAACAGTAGTACCTTTGTTAAAACGCACATAGGCTTGTAGACAGCATTTCACATTGGATTCTTTTTATGAAAAGTGGACATTTTTACCTACCGACTTGAAAATGGCATAGAATCTGGTTCAAATTTTGATGCAAAGTTGGCATTTCCCGGTCGAAAGGGCTATTCTTTCTACCCTCACCCTCACCCCCTCCCCACCCCTCGCTTACAGGCCTGGCATAGATGCTTAGATCACAATAACTCAAGATCAGTCAGTCACGGTGCAGCTGGTAAATTGAGCAAATCAGACCTAGATACAGCACAAATCGGCAAGATGTATGTATCGGTGCCCTTCCAGTGGCTGTTTGCATTTCAACCGCCTCATTCGCTTCATTTTCACGAAAGATGAGCAACAGATAACAAAAATAACAAAACCAATTGACCACGCGCTCGCGTCAACTGAAATTAATTACACAGATTTGCCTCCAGCTTCGTTTTATCACCTCGCACTGCATTTCAGGGGGAATGTTCGTCCTTGGTTTACCAGAGAATAATTGTCCCAAGACGACGGACAGGCGCTGTACATTAAATCGTCTTGGTGCCAAGGGAACATCGCGGAACAGAAAATCGAATGGAATCTCTGACCCTGCGTCATTCTTGGATATAATAAAATGTCCATATCGATGCTAATCGTATATCTTCGTGAGGTTTCCTTTTCTTGGGATGTTTCCTTGGGCTTTCTTGGGATATCACAGAAATTAATTGAATGCTCTGGTCGAATATGTTTGTCTGATGTGTTTCCTTTATTAGACTAGCAAAATATCTTTGCTGTCATTGCTTGCTTTTCGCTTTGTGCCTTTAAAATTATTATTTCATTTTTTTCTATTCATTTCACCATTGCTGCTGGAATGATTATTTAAACGATGTTTAATCTATCGACCTGTCAAACAAGATGTCCTTAATTACTGCCTTTATCGTTTTCCAACTTTCATCATGCTGCGAATGCTTCAAGAAGTTTGAAGTTTGACGTGGAATTAAAGTTCCTGGAAAGGTGAGGGGTAGGTGCGAGAAGGGGGGGGGGGGGGAAATATACAGTTCGTGGAGGGGATGGGTTAGGTGGGGTGGGTGGTATTGGAGGAAGTAGGATCGGAAAGGGAGGGCTGAAAACGTCCCTCATCTCTAGATGTCCTAATGCCCCTGTGATGCTTACGTGTAAATTAAAATAAAAACAATACAGAAAACTATTGAAATCAGATCTCCATCATCTTTTCTATTTTCTATATTTTACATTGCTGTGTATAGGATAATTCTCTCTTAATGACTACCTACGTAACGTACCAACGACATCAACAACATAAATATAACCTTCATTTTGGAACCAAGTGACGCCAATGACGGGAACATTTATCAACTCAAAAGTTTTCATTTACGTGGAAGCAAGGGGAAAGGGCAGCGGGACAATTAAATGGCGACTTCTTCAAACACCCAGAACCGCATTTTTCGTTCTCGGTCTGCAGCCCAGGAACAAAGAAGTCGTTTTATTCTACTCTGCTCTAATGTTGATGCATGTATGTATAACCCCGTAGGTAGCTCAAAATGCAATGTGATGTTTTGTTCGTCATCAACAGTGTTTGGACTTACTGTGTGATTATACAATCATTTGTAAAGCATATTTAAGGGGGAAAACGGCACTGCTGGGCATCTTCTACTAAATCCTATATCTGAATGTAAAAAATGTCAGCTCAGCAGGCACCCGTCGAGATTTCCATTCTTATACTGGAAGATTCTTCATAACTCTCTCTCTCTCTCTCTTTGTGTGTGTGTGTGTGTGAGAGAGAGAGAGAGAGAGAGAGAGAGAGAGAGAGAGAGAGAGGAGTTATATAACGTATATGCGTATTTGTTACTGTGCATGTGAAGACGCAAACAACTTGCTCATACGTTTCAGATGACATTTCTGAAATCACAATATCCACTGTAAATTCTAATGTGCGTGAGATAGCTCACAGAAGTCAATAACTTTGCTATTTTTCCAAGTAATGAACCAAAAAGTACAAGTGTTATTGACTACAAAATGCGGCCAATAATTCATTTTTGTGCTGAAAGCATGTAATTTGTTCAGATTGCTCAAAATGTTAATGGAAGCATTGCTTGGTGTAAAACCAGCACTTCACGACCATCGCCGACCTTCTTTCCAAGATGGCCGCCAAAGATATGTAAGTATCTATAAGTGTTCAATATAAATTCAATATTTAACGAAGAAAATATTCAGTGTCATAAAATACTCCACTTCCCCCCCAAAATACAACATAAAATTAGTGATAACTATTAATAGACAATAAAAGTTTAAGGATGGTGGTAATCGTTATGCAAAAAAAAAAAAAAAAAAAACTGTTTGCGCATATGCGTGTTGTTACTTTATTTTGCCAAAGAAAAAATTCAATTGACCAAATTGCCTGCGATTTGAAAGTATGTTAAGAGAACCAAGACTGAGCCCTGATAATCATTTGTGCAAGGTGGCTGCCAAAAACTATTAATACCAAATAAAAGTTAGGTGTGGTATTATGTTATTACTTATATGTGTCTCTTTCAAACCAACTTGTCAGAACCTTTGAACCTTTGGACCTGTGGACCCCCCCCCCAAAAAAAAAAAAAAATCTAGAAACCCACGTTTGAATACAGTGTTTTAAATTGATTTACGAGAATGGTCTTTGTAAGAAAATATACAAAACAGCTTTGTACCTGTCGTTGATTTACTATCAGATTTATAGTCGCCTGTGTGTTACCAGTCCTCACCATAACGGGTCACCCTGTAATCAATCAAACTAACTACCAATTGACCATCTTATGATATACCAAAGCAGCCTGGAAGAGGGTCTGGTATAATGATAATGTGGAAGTGGGTTTTTATAAAACTCTGAATCACAGGGTGCACTTGTCACAAAATAAGTCTAATTGAAAACGGATCTATTCCGTATTTGGAGCCCAAGAGACGCCATTCCGGGGGGAATTCACATCGATTGGTAGCGTTTCTGAGCCACTGCTTATAAGACGCACCCAAAGGGTCGTATTTACGCAGACGATTGGCTACCTTGTGGACATACTGGGGAAGGGTTAAAAATTCCGGCCAATTTAGACTGTGGACAATAGGGGATAACTAGGGGTTAAATTAGACCGTGTTCGACTTAAAGACTTTCCAGACTGACATATGTAGGGTTTATTAACTACAAACCAAAAATACCCTTTCTCTCTCTCTCTCCCTCAACCCCCTCACACACACACACACACACACACACACACACACTCCCTGGCTGGAGAATATGGTGCATTTTAAAGTTTGGTGCATTTTGTAGTAGTTCTGCTCAGTCTTTTTCACTGCTAGATAAGAGAGGGGGTAAGTCCACCATTTTAATTTAGAAGAGTTGGGGGGTGGGAGGCAAACCTCTCTTGTAACGGTAGATCATATTCCATTCAGACAAACTAGGAACGAATCGTAAATCACATAGGTCGTTTCTTGCCTTCAATTACGGCATGTAGCTTTATGAAGATCAATTATTTAGGGTAATATTGGCCAACGCAACAGGCGCCATTAGACATAAATTGATTCTAACCNTTGGGAGTGTCCACCATGAGGGGGGCAGATCTAGGATTATTTGAAGCGGGGTCCGAGGATGCGAAAACATCACAGACTGAGAACCTTCAATTTGTATATAAGCTTTAGTTTAAAAGACCATCTTACTTGTATGTGGTCTACGCTTTTGAAACTGAGGTGAATAAACAGAAGGTGGCGCCAAACAGGTTTCCTGTGATTGGACATCGCAACCACAAAATGAACTGAGATAGTACGTAATACTTATACAAATTACCACATTGAATAGGCCTGGCATAAGAATATAAAGGAATTTTTTCTTATTTTTTCGTTTTTGTTTTCTTGTTTACAGCATAATGGATGCATCCCCCTATACATCAATATCGATGTAATGAAAGTTCAGTTTTGGAGAAGTCTGCGAGCAATTAATGACACGTGAAAGATGATATTTCTGCCGTATCACAAGTAGTGGCTGGTTCATTTCTAGGCAGTCGACAATAAAAATATCCATTTTCGATTTATTTCATTTTCTTATCATTGTGGAGCATCACACAGGTCTTAGCAGTAGATGCTGCAAATTTGGTTCTAAGTTGATAACTGTTGGGGAAAATCCTTTGAAACTACTTAAAAAACAGCCATCAAAAGGCAAAGAAACCACCATAAGATATCATCAGAAAAGTAAAAAATAAGTGCATGTTTGAAAAATAAACCAAAATGAGCTTTGTCAGAATGTTTTGAAAGAATACTAGAACATCTTGCTACGGATTTAAAATATGTGAAGAAATAAAACTCGCACGAATTTTCCATACTGAAGAGCATACAATGACATGTTGGTTTACTGGTGCTTTTAACTTTGATGGAATACTCAACAACAATCAAGTCAAAATGAAGGCCCATTGAAATGTACAGTTTACTCAATCTGGTAAAAACTACCCGCGATGAACGCCAGAGATGCGGTAGAAGACGGCAAATGGTGGCTGGAGGCAAAGGTAACGATTAGCCATTTAATGGGAACCTGTGTAGGTTACGTATAAACTATTTAAATGTACAGACGCACTTGTGTAAACAATCGTTACAGTTTTTAAAAGCCTCTAGTGTTGCCTTCACTTCTTGCAGCAATCGCTGGCTGCTTTGGTGAAATGTTATGTCATCACATAGACAATTTCAATTTTAAAAAAGATATCAATTTTGACTCCAAACTCGTAGTGATATTTTGTCGGTGCGTAAAAAGTTTGAACACTTTTTATTTTATTTTATCACTAAATTGAATGCTTTTTTTGTAATATATTGTGCTATATAACCACAACAGCCACGTATTCAATAAATTAAACTATCTTCATAAAATTGGGGTTTTCCCTGATTGAAGATACGAGTACATGGCCTTTTTTAAATGGTTTAATGCATAACACATATTAACATGATGCATATCCTCCGGTATGACGCGCACATGAGCGTGTGTATCCTTCCATCTTAATCTGCCTTTCTTAAAATGAATAGCATCAATGCAAACGCAATATTGTACAATGTAAGGCTGACATACTGGTACCAAAACCTTTTAACTACTTAGTCCGTTTAGTAAGCCTAACGCATCATACTTAGTGCGTCAATGTCTGTAATACAGCGTTAAAGAATTCATATCTGTAGCTATGTACATGTAAATACCTGCACGTCACCAAGCCAACACACCCTGCTGTGGTTGCAGTGGATAAATGGGAACACCAGTTGACTTAGTCAACATTGGCTTAGCGGACTATCCATGGACTCACAAGCGGGCCATAGTATTGTATAACACCAGTCCCCCTCCCTCCCCCCTCCTCCCCCCCCCCCCCCCCCCCACACACACACACACACAACCTCAACCCCATCCGCCAACCCAGTCTGGAAGCAGCTGTACAAGGCCAGTCAAAATGAAACCCGTGTGGAACCCATGATAAAATCCTATTAGGATCAGTGTGGAACCCATAACCAATCCCTATGTGGATCCCATGAATAAAATCAGTTTGGGAACCATGTCTAACCATGATCAATCCCCACTGGGGCATCTTTGGGCCCCCTGACTTGTCCCTTTTGGAACCCCTCTGGAACCCATGACCAAAACCAACCGGACACTTGGGATCCTTCCCTTGTGTGAAAACGAGGTCATGAAGGTCAAGGTCAGAAATGCTATGTCGTTCTAGATGACTGGCCAGCCCGAACCTGACCTGCCCCATTTGTAACCCCTTTGGAATCATGGACCAATAACGCTTAGGGCCAATTTGGAATGCAAGTCCAAACTCCACTGAAACCCAAGCGTTGTTCCCAAGAGGGCTGGCTGGCAAAGGAAGCTCAATATCATTTATAATTACATTAAGTAACACCTTTCATGTTTTTGTGGCTGCTGGGTAAAAGTCACCTAATCCTTAATGCTGATTATTTGTTTACAACGTAGATTTCATCATGGACTATATCATGTCATTTTACATAAAACTATAAAAGCTCTCAGAGAACGCAGAGCCCCGAAAGGCTGCTCAATGCTCATTATAAGTAATTTATTATTGATTAACTATTCAATTAGCTTTAGTCTCATTATTATCAATTGATTAATAACCTAATTACTTAATTACCACCAAAATATAGATAATTCCATATGCAAGCTATTAATTTCATCAAAATCCATCCATAACGTGTTTTGAACAATGTTGCTATCAGATAGACAAACTGATTCATTAAAGGGATAATCGCCAAAATTCAAGCGTTTGGTACTTCGTCGCCTTCCGACATTTCCAGAAAAAAAAAATTAAAATCCGTCCACAACTTTTGTATTATGTTGCTAACAAACAGAGAAATGGTTAACTCATAATTAAGCAATAGTTCTTAAATGGATCACCACCAGTTTCTGAGCGTTTCTCACTTGGTCCACTCTCGACAGTTTCTGAAAATCTAATCTAAATCCGTCCACGACTTTTACCAGGATGTTCCTAGCAGACAAACAGATAAACGGAGGCAAAAAATAAAGAAATAAATAAATAAACTTCCTTGGCAAAGGTAATTTTAAATGCATGAATAGATTTAATAAAACGTGGGGAATATCTATAAAAACAACTTTCTTATTACTATTTATGTGACATTTTCCTGTTTTTAGTAAAGGAATCACATTGACAAAAGTCGTCCAACACATTTTATGTTGTCTGAAGTAAATGAACCGACCATATGTTTTTGGCTTTATATTATAGCCAAAGATGTCTCGTTTTTGTCCCTTACCCCCCTTACTTTTGTCCCTTTTCTCACAGTGTATCAATGTACCACTTACGTCATTGCCCATGTGCGAACTCGGAATCCTTTCCTCTTCTCCATCATGACGGTTTTTCTCCTTTTTGTAGAAATAAATATTAATTATCAATAGTCAGCATGAAGTCAAAAGAAATTCTGCAATTAGGAAGACACGTACTTAAACCACTTGTCACCGAGGCGTCCAGTAAAGCACGGGCAATTCGAGCGTGTCTTTACCCTCTGAACCGTTCAAATGTTTGTTCACACTATGCTGTAAGAATTTGTTCCGTCGCCGTTCAACTTTCCACGGATCAATATCAGAGCATCGTTTCTCAGGGACACGTTTCTCCGCAACCAAGCTACCGTTCTGGCTAAAATATCTAACCGCTTCTGTGCGTGTCCTGAATTGCTGATTACCTTAAACGCACAGGAATATGTTCTTGCTGATAAATATCAGTGTTCTGAGATTTAAGAAAGGCAAGAGCGTTTCTCCACGGGTGGCCCTAGTTTACATATCTGCTCATTACGCACGCGGAGTGAGTTGGTGAGGTGCAGTGCGTTTACTAATTTTAGAGCGATTTACGCCAACGAGTACTTTTTGAATTAACCCTCAGGTGCAAACCTGCTGCTGACCAGTTAATTATGTACGAGGTGATGATTATCGAGATACCTGAAGTTGAGAGAGAGAGAGAGAGAGAGAGAGAGAGAGAGAGAGAGAGAACTAAGCAGGAAGTTATATAAAATGACATCTTATCAGCAGATAAATAAACATGATGAACATACTTTTTGGAATTGTAGAAAAGATTTCACTTATTAACAATGATTTAACTTTCCACATACAACAATGAATTTGTCATGCATGACTGCAATCCAAATTATAAGGAATTGAAAATTTTAAATCATTGATAATAAACAAAATGACAGTAATTCATAAATTTATTAACTGTGATAACAAATGAAATATCATATACATTTCAACTTTTCATAATTAGGCAAGCTTTGAGATGTTTGTTTCTTTTTAAATTCTGTTTTTATTAGAGAGCGCGCTACTAACAACTTATATTCATAACTGCACATGACAATCTTCAGACTATTTACATATCATGAAAATAGCATAATTCTTTGTGCATGTACAAAAAGCTTCAGCACTTTGAAAAAAGTGTTTTGCACCTTTGTCCAAATGTGTCTGTGCTTTATCTGGCATTTCTCAGTACCAGCTATAATGAAAGCTTTTTTTCTTATCTGAGCCACATAACCGTTAATTCCAATGATGAAAATTCCCAGCAATTATACCATATAATTATTCAAATCTATTCTTCTCTGATACATGATTACTTCATCACATGATTGAATTCAATTTTTTTTTTCAATTCAAGAGAATGGTTGATCTTGGAAACTGCTGGGAAATAAGAAGAAAACTTTAAGTTGGAATTTTGCCCACAGCCTATATTTCCACTTCAAGGGAGATCTGCAAGTGCTGATGCCTGATATTTCAGTCCAACTTCAAATCCAAGACTACCCAGAATTGAAAATTTTTGTTTCCTGTTAAAACCCAGTGTCTGTTTCTTACATTTTTTCCCTATTAAAAATCCCTCAGTTCTTCAATCCGTATTTCTAGTCATAACCAAATTGCTGAATTCAGATGTCAGACATTTCCGATCCAATCCAATGCAGTACTGAATGTAAAGGTGCTTATATTTTAAACTGTTTTAATTCCTCTGGCGTTTCATAGGTCGGAGTGGCGTCCTCCCAAAAGCCATCTTCTGGCTGGTATCCAGGGATGGGCGGGGAGTGTTTGGGTCCTTTGAAGGTGTACGGTGTCAACGTCTTGTCAGGCTGAAAAAAAAAATTTTTTTTTTGTAATATTTCACATTGTATCTGTAATTATGAAATACAGATCTATTTATCTGACAGGCTTTATGTTGCTGTGTTAATTTTTTAATCGCCGTTGCTGCGGTGTAGTGTGCAGCTGCTACTAAGGATTGGACATTTTAAAATGCTTAACATGGCTTTGTCAGTAGGAAGTTATTACAAATACAACTACAAAAAAGATCGCTGATATGAATGTGGAAGGGTNCTTGATTATATATATATATATATATATATATATATATATATATATAATTGTTGTGTCCTAATTGTACTGTCATACTTGTAATTTAATGCCTTAAATGAATTTTCGGTTTTCTCAACTTTTCATTGAAATAGCAACTATAAATGTGATTAATTCCATTACATTCAGTCTAATTTCCAGAAGTTTATAAGGTTGTTATATAACAATATGTGTCCTGAATTATAAAGATGTGCGGGTTAAATGTTTTTAGGATGTATACTTATATAATCAGTTTACAGGTCAAGTTTAAAGAAGTCTGTTCTAAGTCACACTAGGTAACTCAATTAAACAAGAAGCCATATCTTTGATTAACAAATACATCCACCTCAAATGTATTTAGGAATGGTCCTCTGCCTTGTAACTATATTATTCACCTTGATCAATCAGTTTAAGTTATCAACCTATTGTCCACTAGTAGAAGCCATTTAGTGCTCAGTCTGGAAGTCTTCCCTATCGCATGTGTAATTGAATTAAAGTGACCACTCTGGCAACCCACCTGGCTGGGAAGCCAATGTAATGTAATTATATATGTGAAGGTATATAAACAGAAATAAAGGTAGAAGTCAGTAGTCAGTACTCAGAGAGAGGACACTGTATGCTGATCTCTAGAAAGCAAAACATGACGTTATGTTAGTACCAAGAAAGAACAAACTCACCTGTATAGCTTTTTGATATAATTCTTCAGATTCCTTTTGTAGCTCTAGGAGTGCCCTGTCTCTAGATGCTCTAGCTATGTTAATCGCCTAAAAATTTAATATGAAATATAATAAATAACATAGTAAATATAAAAAACATATAACTTGGAAGAGTACAAAGGAAAAGTCTAACTACTACCGAGTGAAGGAAAACATGGCCTTGAAAGTATATAATTACAGGTATTTCTCTAAGTGTGAGTGAATGTTATGTGAATTTTTTATTATCCTGTATTTGTTATGTATTGAGCCAATAAAAAAATCTGTTGGAAAGTCATTGCCAGTAGTCAAAATATGCCACAAGACTGCTGAAGGCCCCAAAATTTGTTGTGAACTATATTCAGACCTACATTCCATAAAGGGCTCCTTAGTTCAAGTAACACACTCACTTTATTAACTTTCTTGTGTTCAATAAATCTGTATCTGCTCCAGTCTCGTAGTAAAACAGCACGCGTCTCCTGTGCCTCTGGGGTGATAACAGACCATCGTGCTCTCGTCCTACAAAACACAATTAATGACGATAATAAAACCAAACAGATGCAGTTTAAAAAACTTCTGAAGTGATTTTCTGATAGTTAAAGGGATAACAACTCGTCATTTTGGCCAAAAAAATGGATTTTCCTGGGTAAAGGACAATTTTCCCCATACTTCCCAATGGTTATTAATAATAATAATAATAATAATAATTTATTAAGATTGCAACCCAGTGGGTTGAAGTTGTATGTAGAGTGTTAAGAAAGTTATAATGAAAATAAAATGAATATATGCTTGAAAAAAACTGAGTTAAAAGACTGCTAACTGAACTTTAAAATTATTGTACTTAGGATAAAAGACAACATAATACTAATACATATGGAAAAAAAGAGCATCGGAATCTGTCGGTCTTAAATTTTGGCACTTTGTATCTATTGTTTGATCTTAATCCATTTCTACATTCAAAGTTACTCTCTGGTTTTCTGTAATATTCTCTTAAGAGATTATTACAAAGTGTAGCCATCTATGGAGATCACGTGATGTGATAGCAAGCACAAATTCTAGAAAAATTGCCTTATCTACAGTTTTTGGTGGTACAATGAATTTATTATATTTCTATGAGCTGTTTACAATGCATTTATTGTGAAATATGGATAACTTAACGAACGTTGTTATCCCTTTAATATTTTTGGTTGTACAATTATTCACAAATTTTAAACATTCCACTGATTAAAAAAGAACCCTTCTCACTTTTCAGAATTTTAACTTTTTTATGCATTTCTAAAAAAAAAAAAAAAAAAAAAAAAATTAGCACACTTTTTTGTTCTTGCGATAAGCAATGCTCCTAACAAACTGCATTTAACATTTGTATTGATTATCTCCTAATCATTCATCAATTACACGTTAATTTGAAAAGTAAATTTAAAAAAAATCAACAAAGCTTTCCATACATTAGTTGGGACTGCAGCTGCCAGTTGTCCACTTCTTCTATAGGTTTTTTCTGACCAGCATTCTTTTCTAATCGTCTCATGAGCTTCTCTCTCTCTTTCGCCAGCTTCTCCTGCCTGGCTGGAGTCAAAATACGATGGTCTACGTGCACTTTCTTTACTGGTGGCCCTGAACTGAAAAGTTAAGGCAAAGATGGTCTTTTAAAAGTAGTATCCTTGTTCAGAAAGTAGTATCCTTGTTCAGGAAGGTGAAATTGTGAAATAGAATTTTCAGCAATTTTGCAGTATCTCCCCTTCCCCGTCATATAACTCTGAGATATTTAATATCTTTTCTAAATTTATTTTGTGTGGCGACTTTGAGCAACTTCTCAAATAAATTAGTCTGGCAATTTATTTATTAATTTTAAGATGTTTTTAGCGTGAAACTTTCCAATATCACGTGAGCTGAGGTTATTGCTGGGGCAAAAATTTGCTGAAATCTTGTTGGTCAAAGAACTTGGTTTCTTTAAAAACGATAAAAATTAAGTAAGCAAATTTCCACACTAATCTATTTGAATAACAGAGACATTGATCAAAGTTACCACATAAATAAATTTTTATTTCTATTAGCATTAACAATTACAGTTATATATATATTTTTTTTTTGGGGGGGGGGGATACTGCAAAAGTACCAATTTTTCATTGTCCTGTGTTGTGTCAGATGATTGAAGTAAAGCAGCTCTTTTTTCCTTACTTGACTTGCAAAGAAATTCTAAAGCAGTCTGGTGTGCTCTTGGTAGAAATTGCTCTTGTTAAATAGCTTCCTGGGGAACATCGCGAGATAAATAATCTGGAAGAAAATTTAGAAATATTTGTTATTTTACATAAAGTTAAGCAACACAGTGGTGTGATTTTGTTCATGTAACTGGTAAGTCAAAACTAGTAAAGAAAACACTTAATTATCGCTATTTAGAATGATCTTCCACTAGCACTCATGTTCAAATATTTAAATTAACTGCTGTGTTGTTTGTGCTCTACCCCAGAGTTGCTCAGCTGAAGATAGCCTAGCAAGAAATTCACATTTGGCCATCTTATTGATGATTTTGATATGTAACGATCAGAGGTGGGGGGTGGGGGTCGGGGGTTGTAGATGCAGGTTTGTTAGCTTGGTGATAGAGCACTCGCAAAATAAGAGAGTATCTGTGTTCAATCCCTTGATCTGTGTTCTTATTGACGATTTTGATATGTATCGATTGGGGGGGGGGGGGCAGGGGGGTAGACACAGGCTTGATAGCTTGGTGATAGAACACTAGCAAAGTAAGAGAGCGTCTGTGTTCAATCCCTTGATCTGTGTTCTTATTGACGATTTTGATATGTATCGATTGGGGGGGGGGGGGTAGACACAGGCTTGATAGCTTGGTGATAGAACACTAGCAAAGTAAGAGAGCGTCTGTGTTCAATCCCCAGTCGAATCAGGTACTTTGCCCCAATATCACTTCATTGCCATTGGCGACAAGGTATTAAGGTTTCGTTCACATGGAAAGTCTATTTTCTAAAAATCTGTTTTCTATTTGCCCTATCTTATGATCACGGTCTGTGCCCTGAATATCCTGCCGCGTAATTACTGGCAGCGCGAGCCAGTTACTTATAGTAACTTATGGTAACTGGCTCGCGCTGCCAGTAATTACGCCGCGGGATATTCAGGGCACAGACTGTGATCATAAGACATACCACGAATAGAAAATAGAATTTAGAAAATAGACATTGCATGTGAATGAAGCCTAAGTTTCTCACTCTCAGTGGTGTTTTTCTTCTACTTTGTGTCTTTCTGGATTTGGTGGGGGGATGAAGTCACTGGCAGGGATAGATCCGGCTTCGATAGCTCAGTGGTTAAGGACTTTAACATAAGCGAGCGTCTGGGTTGGATACCCGGTCGAGTAGATGTATTTTCCCCGTTACAGCACAGCACAAAAAAGCTGTGCTGAAATGCTGCATGTGCTGTCAATGCCATTAGACAAGTCACAAACAAAACAGAAAGCATCACATAAAATATTTGCTGATATTAGTCATAAATTATTTCTAGCTTATATAAACATGTAGATCTCGATTTCAACTCAACTAAACATTGACGTTACCTTGAAAGTTGCACTGCGGCCTTTTGCTCCGTGGATAGCGCCATGTTGTAAGTCGTGACCTTCAGCTTCGGCTTTTTCCGCCATCATAAAGTTTTTTTTTGCAATTTGTCATATAATAAAAATATATATGATAAATGTATGAAATATGAGCATGGTTTAATTATAATAGTTACCCAAATATATTGAGTTCTATAAACACGATTAAAAAATGATTAAAAAGGAAGGGCTACTCGTGACGTCATACATTTTTGACCTAGTTTCGTGTTCCCGCCAAAAATAAATAATACGGGAACACTTATTTTTGTCCATCAAAATCTGAAATGGAAATAGAGTCATAAGCAGAATGGTTTTACAGAACAGTGGAAAGTATCACGCGGAACCTTCGGGAAAAGAGGATGGTGGGAATAGGTATGTGGAAACACTTTGCTAAGAGGTGTTTTTGTTGTGCTGTCGGGGTGAACGTAGAGAGGTGCTTGTGGAAATCTAGTCTTGTGATCATTCATGGGCACCGATCATCCACTGATTTAGGTTCCATCGGCACTGATTTAGGAGGTAGCGTTTTTCTAAAAAATACGCCAATATACTTATGATGATGGAATGGTTTGACTCGATGCACACTCGCCCCAGAACTTCTCCTTGAGAGACACAACAAATGGCAGTGTGTGTGTGTGTGTGTGTGTGTGTGTGTGTGTGTGTGGGGGGGGGGGGGGGTCATTAGTACGATACCCTCTTTACTTTAGGTTGTAGGAGCAAAGGTATGGGTGTTTTTGTGTAAAAGCTTTGTGCTAATGTTGACTACTCTTTGAATTTCTAAAAATGAGCAAAAAGGCAGAAATGGAATGAATCTATTTTGGCATGGACAGTATAATTCCTTGGTGGACTGGTTGTAACATTATCTTTATGCTCAGTGATCGAGGTACTACCAAGTAGGAATTAAGTTACAAATAGAAACCAAGGGAGATGAACTAAAACTGTCTAAATTACATACCCATAGCAACACAATAACATTATTTTCTTCCTATCCCAGGGAGGACTCCACAGATAAGCGACTCCGAAGAGCCCTATTCAACGAAGAAGTTGACATACGCTTTGGATATGACCGCCATAAAGACACTTATGAAAAAGTTGGCTGGCTTATCAATATGCATCCGGTATGCTAAGAGATAGATTTATTGATTTATTGATTTATTGGTCAAATTAACTAGTGGAGGCATGCTTATTTAATTTATTATCCACTGACACAAATTCGAAAGAATGAACCTTTGGATTGAATTTGGAAGAATACCAGTAGATATATGCATTGAAAACATGATGTCAAATGAGACTTACAAGTATGAGGCATCTCTGATGTTGTTCATTTAAAACCATAGGGAGCACAAGCTGCACACATCAAAAACAAAGTTTTGATATTGATGACCTCTGTGAAATTCACTGTAGCATTGTATTAGTATGTATATGTATATCTACTAGTAAGTGTATTTATCTATTTCATTATATCAAATTTATTTATAATATCTAATTATATATAAAATTGATATAATATCAATTATATTATTATCTGTCAATCAAAATATCATTTGATGTGTGATTTGTATTATAATTGATAACATATATATTTATCATTATATTATTATTAGAAATATCATTTGTTTTGTTCAGGGGGATGTGTTGGATGAAGACAAGAAGTTGGTCAGCGCTGTGGATTATTACTTTGTACAAGATGATGGAGGGCGGTTTAAGGTATTTGAACTGTTAACCTTAGCATCTGATGAAGTGCTCACCAGTCTGCAGCTTGGTTCTACAGCTTGGTCCTTGTTCACCTACTGGTCTCATGTAGTACTTTAAGTTTTTATTAATATTATTTTGTTCTACTTGATACAGGGCGGATTCTTCAATATACTTTAATATTCATTGAAAACTTCCATAATTTCAATATTGCAGGTATCACTGCCTTTCAAACCTTACTTCTACGTGGCAACCAAGGCCAACTGTGAGCGTGAAGTCGCCTCCTTCCTGATGAAAAAATATGCAGGCAAGATGGCGGCTGTTGAAACTGTAAACAAGGAGGACTTGGACCTGGTAAGGCACAAACTTGTAGAATTTTTTTTTTAAATTGAGTATGAAAATCAAATCATAAAGCTTTTAATAATAAAGAAAAGATATATGTGCTTTCAGTATTTCATGTTCATGCCTTACTTTTAAGTCAATTGTAAAGTTCCTATTTTCAGTTTCATTGGAACAAAGTAATCTTGTTAATTAGAGATACTGTACGTGTACACTGTATGTACTTGTTTTCAGCATAACCATCTGGTGGGCCTGAAAAGGACCTACTTGAAACTGTCCTTCAGTTCTGTGGAAGATCTGATGAAGGTGAAGAAGGACATAAATCCAGCTGTGAAGAAAAATAAAGACCGGGCAAAATCTCAAGATGCATACAGTGAAATGTTAACAAGGTAAATCTTGGGTTGAGCAGAAAATATATTGGGCTTAATCTAATCATTTTACGGCTGACTGGGCCACAGTTGACTTGCTTACTTTGGTAGCTGTCACCAGTGAGAGTAAAAAGTATTTGAAGAGATCACAGTTTGCTTTTGGGCTAAGTTAGAAGATGAAAATTAGAAAGAACAATTGAAATCAAAAAAAAAAGAAGAGGGTAAGCAACCCTGTAGATCATTTGTGAAATACCACTAAGCAAGTATTCTTAAATCCATTGCAATCTCTGTTAAGAATCAAATGCATTGCTTTAGTTAACTTGATTTTACTGTATGTTGTCATTTTTGTGCCCCAAGCATGCACTTGTGGCAAATGACTGTATTGCATCAGCAATATTTGTGCATGTGTTGTCCAGTCAGTGTATACATATACATATACATATACATATACCAGATATTGTATATTGCAGTCATCTGGCAGGAGACACTGGGTCCAGTGTGATGTCCAAGAAGATAGCAGACCAGATGGAGAATATTATAGACATCAGGTACAGCGTATGCTATGTCTATATAATTTTCTTCTTGATTTTCTACTTGGTTTGACTGCCTGTAAAAGACGTAAGGTTATGTTCTGAGTGGGGAGTGTGATACACCTTATATTGAAAAAAAAATCAAGGAATCGTTTTAAGTGTAATAATAATGTGCATTAAAATATTTCATTACTATATTTTATTGTATTGTATTGTATTATTTATTTATTTATTATTTTTATTTATTTATTTAAGAGAGCATGATGTGCCATACCATGTGAGGGTATCCATAGATAAGCGTATCCACATTGGTCATTGGTACGCAGTCAGAGGGAGAGGAGCTGGCCCCCCAGAGATACGGAGGAGGGAGGACCTTGTGGAAACCCCTGTAAACATAAAATTATATTTATTTTAGAGATCCCTACCCATGTTAAAATGA
This sequence comes from Lingula anatina, assembly GCF_001039355.2. The sequence continues at coordinate 319,760 of NW_019775389.1, read as the reverse complement.
TACCATATATTGGAAGAATGTTTAAAGGATACAGGATCCTAAGATATATTTATTTTTTCATACGGCAGCAAAAGGAAAAAATATTTATCATCCCTCAGTCTAGACGGGCATAATTGTGGTATATTGACACGTAATTTTAAGAAGTATTTACAAGGGAAATTTTAAAATAAATATGCAATTTGAAGAAAAAATAAGCAAATTCAAGATTACAACAATTCCATTCACTGTCCCATTTGAAATGTTTATCACCCCGTCTTGCAGGATCCAGTTGTTTTAGCCTATGATATAGAAACGACCAAACTGCCGCTAAAATTCCCAGACTCTTCCACAGACCAGATTATGATGATATCGTACATGATAGACGGTCAAGGTTATCTGATCTGTAACAGAGAGATCGTAGCGCAGGACGTGGAAGATTTTGAGTACACTCCGCGTCCAGAATTTGAAGGACCTTTCATTGTATTCAATGAACCAGATGAGGTGGGTCAAGTTGCAGGTCTGCAGCAAAATATTAACTTAGTTTTAATTGTGAATCCTTTATCAATTATAATATTGGTTGTTGAATAATTACTTATATTTTCTGGTGAAGATGTGTTTAGGATCGAATTGTCAATGACTGGATCCCAAGAAAAACAAAAGAAAAAATAATTAATTAACAGAAGGCTTGTGCGTTCATAGTTATGCTAAAATGTACAATACTGCATGTATGTAATATTTTAAGTTTATTTATACCTTTCTTTTAGATTTTATAAATGCAAATGAAACTTGGAGCATTTTGAGAACACTTCATCATTTATTAAATTCCATTATTTTTTTTCAGATGGGTACTATTCAGAAATTTATTGATCATATAATAGAAGTGAAACCTAATATTTTTGTCACATACAATGGTGACTCGTTTGATTGGTGAGTTTGTAGTTGATGAAGTTGATCACTTTCAGTTAAATGTTTTTCTAGTGTCTTCGAAAATCTTCTAAGTAATGAACTATATAATTTTTATAGCAAGCTAGACGACGTGGAAATTTCAGACATGATATCTTTATTAACAAGGTATCTCCTATCCATGATCTTTCAACATTCTATGGTTTGATCTTATGTTAAACAGGCCATTTGTTGAGGCCAGAGCCGCCTTTCACAGCATCGATCTGGAGAGGGAGATTGGGTTTGCCAAGGACAGTATGGGGGAGTACAAGTCCAGACCTTGCATTCACATGGACTGTTTCAGGTACACATAATAAAATGTGTTATATTTTTCTTAGATAGTAAAAGTTTAGAAATGGGATTTTTTTAACCCTTCACATTATGTCTTTTGTTTTAATGCATGTAATGCTGGAAAAAAGTACAGAAGCTGTTTTTTTCTTAAATTTTTTTTTTTTCAGTAAAGCAAAATATGGTTTGATTTGACATTTTTTTTACTGAAATTAATCAAATCTTCTACATGTTTGACGGTTTGTAAGTGTTGAAGGTCACAGTTTTCAGTTCAGCTGATTGTGGAAAATTATAAATAGAAGAGATAAGTATTAAATTATGTATCTTATTTCTCCCAGGTGGGTAAAGAGAGACAGTTACTTACCTGTAGGAAGTCAGAACCTGAAGGCAGTGGCAAAGGTGAGAATTCACAACTTTGACTTGATTTGAGGGTAGAAGCTTATCTGAGTTCTATGAATGTTAGTATGGTATAGACACGATATATATGTTAACAGAATCCAGGTCCTAGGATATAATTTATTTTCATTTTCTGGGTGCATGGCAATTTTGGGGAAAAAAGGAAAATCGAGATTATAAGCTAAAAGACAAACAGTAGGTCAACTAAAAATAAGATATCAGTATTATAACTTCATTTTGGTTGATGTCATTGATGCCTTTAATGAATCTAATACTTCTTGGGATGGAGGAGTTAAAACGGATTATCATTTTTTGACCCCAGGCTAAGTTGAGATACGACCCAGTGGAGTTAGACCCTGAAGAGATGTGTAGGATGGCCAATGAACAACCACAGGTGAACTTTTTAAGGCTTTGATTTGTTTTAAGAAATACAAAAGCAATTTTCTCATACTTCCAAAGGAAAACAAGAAAGTTAATAACGAGAGCTGATATGGGTACATTTGCTAAATAAGCACAGAAACAATGAATATAAGAATGTGTATTATGTGCTGCATAGATCTTCATCATAATGAAAAAGGCAGGAAAAAAAACATATTAAAAAAAAGGGTATAAATATTATTTAATAACTTAATAGGCCTCAGACCATTCTTCATTGTTAAGAAAACTTACCCATTTGTAATCCTTCACTTTGTACTCACTCATGTCCTGTGTATTCATAGGTACTTGCCAATTATTCAGTGTCAGATGCAGTGGCCACGTATTACTTGTACATGAAGTATGTGCATCCTTTCATCTTTGCCCTGTGCACTATTATCCCCATGGAACCAGACGAGGTGAGTGTTAATGACCTCCTATACTGAGTGTGTCTGTGTAAATGTATGAGTGAATGCTTTAAGTGATTCTGCTGAATTACAAATTGGGAATATGTATCAATCATATTCTGGTATATGGTAAAATTAAATGACTAACCGATGTTGCAGTCTCACCCTGAGAGGCTTCACTATAGGTAATGAGCAGGGTGAACTGGTCACCTCATCTTGCCACTAGTCTAAGGTGTGTGAGAGGTTTTGTACTGTTGTAGTGAGGGTAACCATATCTTGTATACATGTGCACGCATGCACACACACCAACCCACATGCACACACACACACACACACACAAACACACACACACACACACACACACACACACTTAGGGAAAGAGAGAGAGAGAGAGAGATCTCATTAGATCAAATCACCTAGATTTGGTGAGTGGAGAAGGGGGGGTCTTTTTCTGAAATCAACTGTATGTAGGACACCTGTAAGTCTTTTTGTTGTTTTCAAATTGATATTCTAATTTCTTAAAAAGACATTTCCTTCCATGTCACCTACCTCAGGTATTACGTAAAGGCTCCGGCACCCTCTGTGAGGCACTGCTCATGGTCCAGGCCTACCACGCCAACATCGTCTTCCCAAACAAACAGGAGCAAGTGTTCAATAAACTCAGCGATGATGGCCATGTTCTTGATACAGAGACATACGTGGGTGGTCACGTTGAGGCTTTGGAGTCGGGAGTCTTCAGGGCAGATATTCCATGTAGATTTAGAATGGTAAGGACAGGTGTATTTGGTATTTTATAATGCTTGATTATTTGGATTTCAACATCTCATGAAAGGGGTGGAGTGTAAAAATATTGTAAAATTAACATAATAGTAGGAGAGTTAGGGTTTTGGGGGGATGGAGGGTGTTAAAAAGATTCGAAAGGATTTGAAAAAAAAAAAAAAAAACTCATGATGAGGCCAAACTTGAAAGAAAAGTAAAATACATTGAAGTTTCAGAATTATATCATAATTTTAAAAAAGTGCAGTTTGTTATTTGTGAATGATCTAAATGTAAAACTTTTTGGTTGTATTAAGGTTCCAGAGGCATTTCAAGGTCTGATAGATAAAGTAGAGAAAACCATGAAGCATGCCATAGAAGAGGAAGAGGGAATACCTTTAGATACTGTCACTAACTTTGATGAAGTAAGTACTGTCAAAAGGGAAGAAATTTCAAAGCTCCCTGAATTTATGATTTATTTAACTGCTTTATTATATTTTTTCATGCATTTTATCTGCTGTTCAGTTTCAGTTCACATAAGTTATGGAGAGACATTAATGTGTCTGTTCTTTCTTCATCAAATGTCATTTCTGTGAAGTGTGGAAATCGGGTACAATACAGACTGTTCGATGACTGGATTTTTTACAAACAATGATTTTCATCTTTGTGTATATTGTTATTTCATGATACCATTTCTTCCAAATAATTAAAGGAAACCAGGATATTAAAGCAGCATTTTTAACCAGTTGCATTATACATACACATTTAAAAATATTTTCTTACACCTTTTTTTTTTATTTACAGGTTTGTGCAGAAATTATAGAGAAACTGTCTCGATTGCGTGACTGTCCGAACCGTTTGGAAAACCCAATTATTTACCATCTTGATGTGGGTGCCATGTACCCTAACATCATCTTGACCAACCGATTACAGGTAAGGGCACTTGTCTAAGACTGGGTTCCCATCCCTAGATTGATCTAACAGGATCGGTCCATGTCCACGGGGTCCCCGCTAAATTCCTTTCAGCCCAAGTGGCTTAGACATCTAGGACGCCCACTAAAGCTGCTAAATGATAGTTAATTACCCCCTATCAGCCTCAGCAGGTGTGACAGACATCTAAGCCCCAAGTAGATAGTTCGTTCCAAAGCTGGTTTGATAGGGCCTGGGAATGGTCTCTATGTATAATTCCTTAAAATTATTTCACAAAACAAGGACTGCTGATGTTTTGTTTTAGTCGTTTTAGATTAGAAAAAATAAATTGTGCACAGAGTTATTATTTTAACAATAACATTAATGTATAATGATATAAATGATAAATTGATGGTATGTCTTGTGTTTATGTCGTAGCCGTCAGCCAATGTAGATGAAGCCACATGTGCTGCTTGTGACTTCAACAGACCAGGGGCTCTGTGTCAGCGGAAAATGACCTGGACTTGGAGAGGGGAAGTCAGTAAGTGGTACAGATATATGTATGATATGGAATTCAATCCTCGGTAAAGGGTGTGACTGTTATGGTAGAATCTAGTATTATAATTATTTTTTTCCTCTTATGTGATATTATGAGTCATCTGTGATCTAGCATTCACTCTCTCATTTCTTCTCCCCTTCAGTGCCTGCGTCCCGTAGTGAATATCACCGTATTCAGCAGCAGTTAGAAAATGAAAAGTTCCCCCCTGCCTTTCCCGATGGTAAGCCCAGAGCCTTCCATGAACTCTCCAGGGAAGAACAGGCCAGTTTTGAGAAGAAGCGACTTGCAGGTTGGTTAGCTGGAGTCTTATGTTCCTTGGGATTACTGTAATAATGTCTCCACTTATAAAATGGAAAGTTTTAATGATGGAGTTCCAAAATGAACAGAATTTAATATAAATTATAAGAATTGACCACTTCAGAGAAATTTAGAAGAGATGAACATTAAGGAAGGACAGGAAAACTCAGTATTTTTTCATGAGGGTGTTCATTGTAGTCTGTCTTGGAGATAGTGCTGTCCCCTGGTAGGCCGTCACAGCTGCAACTGTTGTGAAGTGACAAACATTGCACTGTGAATCGGTCTGTTGGTGGCCATGTTAACACAGCTGGACTGGATTTGGGATGAGGCAAAGAAAGTCTGAACCAAGGAGAGATGATGTGATATTGTAAAAGAAAATTGTCAGCTTATAAGAATACCACATACAAGCTTGCTTATAAATTCAAGAATTGATCATTGATAACAAGTGATAGAGAAGTTCACAGGAAAATATGGTAACTTCTGAGTTTTACAAGCAAAGATGAAAAGTTTTAAGTGTTTTTGATGAAAATACGTCTTTTATTTAAAACATTTTCATGAAAGCTGCAGAGTTCAGAGATCTTTAAGTAAAAATGTTGGCAAGACCCAAACTAGCGTTATTTCATGGGGAATTGTGGCTAACAGACATGCTATGAATAAGTTAGATCTGATCAATTGAGTTTTGATTATCTTATTTTAAGGTTCACTAAAGGGAAAATCTTCATAGTATATTTTAAATACATGTTATCTTTATTTTCACAAATGGATAATACCTGACCCAGAATACAAAGAGTTTTGTAACACAAAGTGATGATATTTGTTTCCATGCAGATTACTGCAGAAAGGCGTACAAGAAAACCCACGTGACAAGAATAGAGGAGAGAGTGGCCACGGTGTGTCAGAGAGAAAACTCATTCTACGTCGATACAGTCCGCGCTTTTAGGGACAGAAGATACGAGTTCAAGGGACTTACAAAGGTCGGTCCATCACCAGGGGGTCCTGAATGTTAAAAAAAAAAGGGGGTCCCAAATTCTTTTGTTCTGCTGCTTCAGGTAAATATTTGAGTAAATATGATGTAATTTGGTCGTTGTTAATTCCAAATGACATGAGACAAGTCCTTGACTTCCAGTTTGTGTGGGTCAGCTTTCTCTGAGATAAAGGTATTGGCAAAGGTTTTTGTTCAAAATAGGAACTTTTCAAACTTTTGCCATTTGCTCTAATTAAAGAGCATTCTGACTTATCAGGATTTTAGAGTTGTATTTTATTCTTCCTTTTAAGATTTTTGTAAAATTTCTTTATTTTCCTGACATGTAGGTGTGGAAGAACAAGGTGTCAGAGGCCGAGAAGAAGAAGGATCCTGCGGAGATCAAAAGAGCAAATGGTTTGCTGGTGCTCTATGACTCCTTGCAGCTGGCACACAAATGTATCCTGAACTCTTTCTACGGCTACGTGATGAGGAAAGGGTAGGACTTTTATTATGACATTTCATCAAACTTGTTCTATTTTTTTCTTCATGTATTATAATTTTTTTCAAAAGGTTTTTTTCATTTTTTATTTATCTGAAATTGGTGTCAAAACTGCACTCTGTTAAATGCCTGGGTTAATTCCTGTATGTACTTTGTACCGTTAAAATGGCCTCGCAAGGAGGGATTACGCATGCACCCACGCACTTCTGTTTCAAGTATGAAATTTTTACGATTATCAGCAGATTTCCATCTTTTTGGGAGCCAAAAGCATCATTGGTCTAGGTGGCCCCCAGGACCCATTGCCATATTTTTCTATCTTCTCAATAAATGGCAGTCTTATTCCTGACCTCTCTTTTGATAATTAGATGTTCATGTGTTTTATAATTCAGTGCCCGCTGGTATTGCATGGAGATGGCAGGCATTGTATGTCACACTGGAGCCAACATTATTATGCAGGCCAGAGAACTCATTGAACAAATTGGGTAAGAAATGGGGATTATACAGATATCTTAAACTACTTATTAAATGAGAGTCCATCAAAAAAACTGGGCAAGAAATAGAAATTATGGAGATTTTTATAATGCTGATTAAATGGGGGTTCGGGGAAGGAAATGAAAATTGTAGACCGCAACATTTTTATCTGTAATTGATAATTTAGTAAATCCAGGGCTTTTCTTGGTTGCAGGAGACCCCTAGAGTTGGATACAGATGGAATTTGGTGCATTCTGCCAGCATCCTTTCCAGAAAATTACGTCATCAAGACAACAAACCCCAAGAAATCCAAAGTGACCATCTCCTACTCTGGTGCTATGTTGAATATTATGGTCAAGGTGGGGTTCGGTGTCTGTAATGGAAATATCTATATTTAATATGACTTGAGTTTAATTCTTATGGAATATGATTTATATGAAAATGTAGATACTAGAATATATATATTTTTTTTGAATACAAAGAATTTTTTTAATTTTTGAGTCCTTGACACTTAACAGAAATAACTGATGTTCTTGCAGCATAAGATTTCAATTTGCCTAACTTTGAGGTTATCCAGCAGCCATTTTTTACACATAAAAAGCAATTTTTCTTATAATATACACATGTACATGTATAGTGATTCCTAACACCGAAGATACCTTAGTTTATATTAATTGTTTTATATCAAATTTTTTGCTTATTCCTCCCCAGGACAGCTACACCAACCCCCAGTATCACGAACTGGTAGACCCCAAGACCCTGAAGTACGAAGTGCGAGCCGAGAACTCCATCTTCTTTGAGGTGGACGGTCCGTACCTGTCCATGATACTGCCCGCGTCCAAGGAGGAGGGGAAGAAGTTAAAGAAGAGATACGCTGTGTTTAATTTTGATGGCTCTCTGGCTGAGTTAAAGGTGGGCCTCTTACATATGTTACAGTGTATACATATCCATTTATATAGATCTGAAGTTCAATTGTCTATACATAGGGTAACAAAAATAAAAGAGAAATAAACTAAATTACCCTCTTAAGAGAACCCAACAAGGGATGAAAAATCTTGGGAAGGGAAAAGATGTATCTGTTCATTTCTGTATAAATCAAATTTCTGAGGACTTAGTTTTCATTTTCAAGAAGTCTTGGTTGCCTTTGTGAAAACTTTATGCTATTATATGGCACCATTGCAACCACTTATTGTTTCTCTTTCTTGGCCTGTATGTTTTTCATTTATAATTTGTGTTTTTTCCCCCAGGGTTTTGAAGTAAAGAGAAGAGGAGAGTTACAGCTCATTAAGATCTTCCAGTCGTCCGTGTTTGAGGCATTTTTAAAAGGCAGTACAAGAGAGGAGTGTTATGCCTGTGTCGCCAAAGTCGCAGATTATTGGTTAGATGTCTTGTACAGTAAGGTGAGAATTTACAGATATGAAAGTTTTAAAAGAAGTTCCTATTTCTTGTGAACTGTGTTTCTTTGATTGAGATTCACACAAGTTGTGGAATTTCTGCCAACCGTTCTAATGGAGACTATAGTAATGGGAGCTTACTGACTAAAATTACTTAGATGAAAACCAGACACAAAAATGTGAATTTGACCCGGATTTTTAGGAAATTGTGTCAAAAATTCTGACCACAAGCATTTTCTAATGAAATTTTCCTTACAAACAATCATTATGGTACATTTTTTTCTATCTACATTCCAGGCAGCCAACATGCCCGACTCGGAGCTGTTTGAGTTGATCTCAGAAAACAGAAGCATGTCAAGGAAACTTTCGGACTACGGTGGCCAGAAGTCCACCTCCATCAGCACTGCTAAAAGACTGGCCGAGGTGAGCCACTTCTCTGAACCAGTGTTACAAAGAAATTTGGCCAAAATTATGTCTGTTGTTGTTCACTTTAAGGGAATATTGCACCCTTTTATGACAGATCAATACCAAAACTTTTTAGTGGACAACCATAGATTTATCCTGAACTGTTGCAGACTAAATGCAAACTGTGAGTTTGAGTTAATTGGTTTTTTGACACATACATTACACATACTTATATTTTCTTTTTAAGGAAAGAACCTTTTTTTAGTGAAACCCTCAGTAAAAATGAGACAATATCTCCACATTTTTTATTTCACTTTGAATTTTGAACTTAATTATTCCCCAGTTCCTTGGAGATCAAATGGTGAAGGATGCTGGACTGGCGTGCAAGTTTGTCATCTCTAAGAAACCTGAGGGGTCCCCTGTCACTGAGAGGTGCGGAATATGGGAAATATGTGTAGCAACTAGCCAGTAAATGAGATGTTCCAATTTTGATAAATTTTCTCTAATGGAAGACTCTCTGAAGAGGGTTAAAAAAAGAAAAATGTGTATTATAATTATCCTGTTAATAAAGTGTAAATTATACCAAAAAGCAGTAATTGTAGATACTGCAAAGCAGTGTAGAACATTTATTTTTTGTTTGTTGAAAAGTTTCATTTGTAAGCAGAAGATATATTGACTGGTAAATTTTGTGTCCATTTATCAAGCTATTTAAAAATAACTTTGACATCTTGCTCTCATCTGTAAATGATTGACAACATTTTGTACAATGTATGTCAAATATCCTATCTCACCTGACAGACTGTTTCTTATATGATGTATATTTTAAAATATTTTGTTCCAGGGCCATTCCGCTGGCCATCTTCCAGGCAGAGCCAGGAGTGAAGAAACATTACCTGAAGAAGTGGCTGAAGAGTCCTTCCATGTCTGACTTTGATATTAGAGCTGTAAGTCTTCTGTCTGTTTGTCTGACTGCCCGTCTGTCTGTCTTGACAGCATGTGTGATTGTGTAAAAGAGGGGATATGATAAGGAAGGGAAAAGATGGTCTTATGTGTGTGTGTGTGTGTGTGTGTGTGTGTGTGTGTGTGTGTGTGTGTGTGTGTGTGTTTGTGTGTCAGCTAGAAATAATTTTTGTTTGACATGCATGATTGTGCAGAAAAAGAGTAAGAAAAGATTATCACATTATCCTTATGACCAACTTCATAATTCTCTTCCATCAGATCCTGGACTGGGAGTACTACATAGAAAGACTGGGTAGCTGTGTCCAGAAGATTATCACAATTCCAGCTGCTTTACAGGGGGTATGTTTGATGATTTTATAGTTTTATTGTCGGGCAGTAAACATGCCAGTATCCATCATGGCTCAAAAACTAGAAACTAGGAAATCAAAAATGGGTGTACAGATCCTAATTTTGTCATTGGCTTTGGATATGGTAAATACATCTGTGGTTGAGTGAGAAAGTGTAAAAAAAATTTAGGAAAACAGAATTTGTAGTACTGCATTAAGGGTATAATGCTCATTGTTTGGGTTTAGAGGTTAAAACTTCATTAAAATTCTTGGAAATTCATCAGGCCAAATGATTAATTCAGTATATATTTCCTTGAACTATTATTCTCCATTTTCTAGGTTGCCAATCCCGTCCCCAGGGTGCGCCACCCGGACTGGCTGCACAAGAAACTCTTGGAGAAGAACGACATCTATAAACAGAAGAGAATTAATGAAATATTTGCCCCAGTTCCAAAGCCTAATCCTCCAGAGGTAAATAATAGTTTTATATTTAATTTGATTTAATTTATAACTTTATCATTCCCAAGTTCTTTGGTGATCGGATTGTGAAGGATGCTGTATTGACCATAGTGAGGGTCGAGAATTACACGAAAATTCAGCATGTGTGTTAAGACATTTGAATGTTAAAACTGTAGTTGCCTGTGACATACATTGTACTTGTAGTCAGGTTACTAAAAATTAAAAAATTCAAGAGATTTTACAAAATGTTTTATCTATGATATAATAAAAGGTGATTAAAAGTTTTCAATGTCAGTTCTTTTATTTTATTTTTGATCATTTATGAAAATTTTCCAAAATATTTTAATAATGATAAGATGTTTTTAATAATTTATTTGTTTGAGTTTATTATGAATTGTCATTGTTTATCCCCAGGAGAGCTCTGAGAGCCCTATGGACACCTCCCAAAATGTGGGGGACATTGAAGATATCGGAGATAAAAGTCACAAGAAACAAAATGGTGTCCATTTGGTGTCTGTCACCACAAATAACCGCAAACGTGGCCGAGGGGATGCCGAGAGTTCACAGGGGGTCTCTCAGGAGGATTCAGACCTTACCAAGTCATGGAGAGAGGTTCTTGGAGCACCGCCGCCACTGGGGAAGACAAAGGTAAAACTGTGCAGACGTACAAATAGTATAAAAGATTGCACTCCAGGACTATAAAAATGTATTTAAAAAACCCTAAATAAATGATCTACCGACTTTGTTAATAGAGAGTCACCGTAATACCCATCTTTATCCATTTTTGTCTGACATTTTTCCTTTTCCCTAAAATTCAGGAGGAGCACCGGGCATGGCTGGAGTTTCACAAGAAAAAATGGGAGTTCCAGCGACGCCAGAGACAGCAGCAGCAGAAACGCAGGCGTCTTGATACAGGATTTGAGCCTACAGGGGGCAGTGTGATAAGGAGCGGGCCAGCGACAGGTTTGGGGGGATTTTTTAGGAAGACTGCCAGAGCCATGTTTGACCTCCCCTGGCAGATTGTCCAGGTAATGGAATGAGTGAAACTAGGTTTCTTAGAAATGAAGAAAAAAGGAAAAAATGTGTTGATTAATGCTTTTGAATTTTTCAAACTTTTAACATTCCCTTTTTTCAAAGAATTATTTTTGTTACAAAGAGTGTTTTTTTGGACTCAGCTTTTCAGAACTTTTAGATTGTTTTTTCAGACAAAAAATTGTCAAAAATATGTCAGATTTGTTCAGATTTAGTAAATAGTTACTTTAGCCAAAAGTGAAATGTAATGACATCTGCACTGTTCTCTTATTCAGCAATTAATTTTACTGTCTTAACCAAAGATGACATCTTCCCTATGTTCTTTCACCATTCAGCAACTCATTTTCATATCACCATAGCAACCAAAGCTCTGTTCTATTTATAGATAGCAGAGACTGGTCATCCTGGATTGTTCAGATTGTGGGCGTTAATAGGAACTGACCTCCACGCTATCAAACTGACCGTCCCGAGGATATTTTACGTCAACCAGAAGTCAGCCAAGGAAGGAGAAGGACAGAGTAAGTTTTACAGTTTTTTTGCATTTTAAAATGTTTTATCAACAAGTTAAAATGAAAAGTAGATATGCTAATGGGGAGATTGGCAAATTGTTTGTGTGGAGATAATTTGTTATGTACTTTAACAAGGTGAATACATGTAGATGTTTTAATGATGGGTTAAAGTCAGCAGTGCCAAACAAGGTGGTTTTTCTGTTTCAGTGTGGAGAAAGGTGAACAGAACTCTGCCCAGGTCCCACCCAGTGTTTAACCTGTACGAGTACAACGTTCCTGAGGATGTGTATCTGGAACATATAAAGTGAGTGTCCGTGAAACTCAAGGCACACAGGTGTTCTAGCATTTGAATCAGAATATGGTTTGATCTTAATTATGATACTCATGTAAATTAAAAGTAACAGCACAAGGATTGAAGTCTACATTTCTAGTGTTACGACTTCAAGACAATTTTTCTGTCTACTTTCATCTTTTGACTTACTATGTCCAGGGAGTGAGAAAACTTTGCAAATTCACTGTCTTCAGAAAATCTCATCTTCAGTTCCTGGAGGAGGGAGTTGCACCATAATGATTTTCAAACTCTCATTTTCATCAAGATAATTTATCTGACAGATTGACATATGTCATTATTGTAACTTAAAGTTTTATAACCATAGTCATTGTAGTAAAATGCCTTAGAACCAATAACTTTTGAAAAAGACTGATAAACAAAAAAAAAAAAAAAACATATAGATGAAGACAAAAAGCAATATCAAAACATTAACAAGAACCATTCATTCTTTTTCTCTTGTCTTCAGTGAGATCAGTGCGGACCTGTCATCACCTGACATCGAGGGTGTCTACGAGACCCATGTTCCTCTCAGTTTCCGTGCTCTCGTCAAGCTAGGATGTGTCGTCACTGTGAACAAAGAGTTTATCAAACTGATGGGAGGAAGAGTGAGTTTTATTTGATATTCTTATTGGTTAGAATCATGTATTTGGTGCACATAAAGATTCACTATTGCTCTCTTTACTGTGCGACTATTCCAAATAAAGTAATTAAAAGCAGTGCAGCCTCTTACTTATTATAATTAGCATGACTAAGAGTAATTTCCGAGTTTTTTTTCTTGTTAGTTTGTGAATAATTTTTTCTTTCTTTCTTTTTAGGAACCAGAAACCTTTGACATAGAGCACCTGGATTTCAGGACCCTGGCACAGTTCCCGTACTTAGAACCAGGCTCCATGAAACACATCTATCTATACCATCATGTGTGGTGAGACTGAGCTTAGTTTTCATACAGTTAATACCTATGTTTTAAACGTCCAAAAATAAGTTTCTGTTTGCTTTTCCATCTTTATAAATACGAGTATTCTATTTTGGAGTAGAAAAAAGAAATGGAGAAGCAGAAGGTGATGGTGAAACAGAGCTATTATGTAATGATGATGCTAATATCATTATTGTTTCTATAATTATTTTATCATTTCAGTATTTTGTTTTTGTTTTTTTTTTAATATTATTTTTCTTTCTTCTCTGAAATGAATAGTTTGCTAAATGACATTATGCATTATTCTGGTCTGATAAATAATAATGACATCAAAGGACACATTTGGAACAACAAGTTACACTTCTTCCAGTCTTGCTAAGTTGTGGAATGCTGAATTAATGTGAAATTTGAATATTTTTCACTTCAGTGGCCACAAGATGATATTTGGTCTGTTTTTCCCAATGTCCAAGAAGGGGTCAGTGTTTGTGGTGGACACAGTGAGGAGTAACCAGATGCCCAACATGACTGCACTCTTTAATGCTGAGAGGAACAATAAGTAAGAGAGCAATAGAACAAAACCCACATGGGGATTTAAAGAGAAATATTGAGATAATTAAGATAACTACGGAGAAAGACAACTTATAAATAATAATCATCATTTGAAGTATTATTCATTTGAAATGCTCATGAAAATTTAAAATTTGGAAAATACCAGGTAAGTTGCTGAAATATTCTGTATAAGTCTTTTATTCCTATTCCTAAGTAGAATCATGTTAACGTTCCTATGAGCACAATCTATTTTGTTTTTGTAGAGTGACCAAATCAAACATGGCGGAGGAGCTCTTGCCAGCAGCGGGTCACACGTTTGATGTGCGTGTCGAGACAGACGTACGTCAGGTCCACAGAGCCATACAGAGGCTGCTGTCAGCTTACAAGGACGAGAAAAGAGGTGCCACGCTGATAGCTGTGCAGTCTCCCCACGGTATGGACGTCTTTTATGACAAAAATAATAACTGTAGCATTAAAATTAAATGACAGCACTATCCTGGGAGAGGACATGATAAATGATTTTTCTGTAAAACAACTATAACCGCATGTTCAGTTTCAAATTGAATATTTTCCTAGGAGTAAACTTTTGAGGACCAGTAGTCTCTGCATTGTTGTGGAATGTAAGATTATTTGTATGTCTTATATATCCGTTTTGTTGGTCCAGATTTCCAGCACTTAACCAGTGCCATGCCAGGTCTCACTGACTTCCCTATGGTGCCAGTTCACTACCTGGATAGGTGAGTTGCATTCTCTTCTCTTTTCTTTTTCCTGCCCCATTCTCTCTCTCTCTCTCATTTCTCTTCTTCAGCAGGATGCTCATTTCACAGAATAACATAATTAATGGCAGTATAATGTGACTAATTCATTACAATATACGAGGACAATATTAAACTATAATTAAAAAAACAACATTAACAACAGCAAAAAAAGAAAAGAAAAACAACCTCAACAACAACAACAAAAATGTCTGTGATCTTCCAGCCCAGAGTTGTACAGTGTTCTAGACTGGCAGAGGATGGGATCACGAAGGATGGTACAACATTACCTCAACCTGGAGATTGTGCTACAGGTAAATATGGTGGTGTGGTGCTTGTGCTGCTACTGTAAAAAATCCATATTGAAAGCGAGTCAGAGATTGGAATGTTCTAATTGTTATTCTGTTTTTGCATCAGCAAAGGAGGAATCTTGTACTAGTGTCTAGTAGTCTTCCATGTTTCAATTCATGAAAAATCTCAACTGTTGTCAACATTTGAAGCTATATTTTACTGTTTAGACTGCACCTTCATTGCTGCTAAGACAGCTGCCTATTTCCAGTTAGACCTGAGACCTATTTCTCGACTTTCCTTTGTGGTATTTGGGAATGTTTTCATTTCTGATACTGGAATACTTTCAAAAACACTTAAAACAAAGGTCACCTAATAATTTGGCTTTCTGAAACCCACCATTATTGATGAAAGAAAATTGTATCAAAAATCTTCCATTTTCAGACCATGATGGAGCAGTGTCGCTACTTCCACATTCCACTTGGTAATATGCCCAAAGACCCAACCATGTTTGGCTGCGATCTGTTTTTCGCGCGTCATCTTCAGAAGCACAATCACGTGCTTTGGTGTTCGCGCTCAGAGAGGCCTGATCTGGGTGGGAAGGAGGCAGACGACAATAGGTACTTGTAAATCTCTGTAATTTAGCAGACTACAGGAAACAATATGGTCTTATTTGGGTACTGTAAATTCAGATTTGTGGCTTCAACAAATAATAAATAATTATCAACAAAGGAACTTATAGTGAAAAATTTATTTCAGGCTACTTACAGAATTTGAAGAAAGCAGTAGCATCGAGATCAACAATTCTGGAAGTTACTCTACAGTCTGTATAGAGCTAGATCTGGCTAGCCTTGCTGTCAATACCATTCTAGAGGTAATATTCTACTGTCTGTATAGAGCTAGATCTGGCTAGTCTTGCTGTCAGTACCATTCTAGAGGTAATATTGTTTGTGTGTGTAATAGAAATTTCTTTATTTAATTGCACAGTTTCATTAAGGTCATCAAAATAGCTCTTAATGGGTGCCAAATAGCAGCTTTGTGAAAAAACTAGACTAACATGATGATTCATATGATTTCATCATGTAAATCATTGTCACAACCCCCACCATCCCCATCTAAAAGGCCTTGGAGCCATTTTTTCCTAGTTTTTTCCTTACAACCCAAAATCGTTTCTGTATTCCAGTCTCAACATGTCAATGACTATGAGGGAGCCAGCCTGGTTAACTTCGACACCACCCCCCAGGTGTCACTAGAAGACATGGTACAGGGTCAAGGCGCGGCCACAATGCTGGCCAGCTATGATGAGACAGCCCTCTGCTCAGCCACCTTCAGGTAAACATGCTAACAACAATAAAATTCGGTCCCTGTTTAAAAAAAAAGGTTGACATTAATTGTCCCATTTCTCCAAATTTGTATCAGGATTTTTAATAAATTTAATTACATTTTGTCTATTTATAAAATGCTCAATGATTTAAAATAATAGCTGACATTTTTATTTTGTGCATGAATAAGTTTCAAATCCAACTTTATGGGACTTTAAAAAAACCTATAAATAAAACTTGTAAAAATTTGATATTTTAGGATATTAAAAAGCATGGTCCAGGGCTGGGTGAGAGATGTCACTCATTACGGCAATGTCTTTGCAGACTATCAAATTGTCCACTTCTACAGGTAAGTTGATAATAGATTTTAAGACTTGCCATTTTTAGTTGGTATGAAGTTCATTCCAGAATAAATTTCACCAGGAACATTCTGAATTGTCAGAAATTTACTGTTTATAAAACATTAATTGCTTGGTGGTCTAGAGAAAGTTTGAAATTTTAAATGGGCCCTATACTCTAAATCCTTGCAATATCTTAGTCATTTTGTTTAAAAAACTTTTGCTGAACATCTTTAAGAGAATTTGGCCCATGACAGATTTCTATGCGGAAGTAATGATGTTTTATAAATACAGGTACTTACTACTTGAATTTCAAATAGTGCCAGACTTCCAGTTATACATTTAATATTGTAAGTGCATTAATGACAATATTTAATTAGTACAAGTCTGTTTAGCCTTGTATATATTATATTTCCAATGTATCATATCTCCAGATGGCTTCGGCATACAGGAGCATTGCTATATGACCCTGCCTTGAGACGCACCCTGCATAACATGATGAAGAAACTGTTCATGCAGGTAGGGCTTTCCTTGTTAATAACTTTGTATACTGAAATACCTTTTGATTGCGGGGTGATTGTAGTGACAGTCACTAGTAACTGATTATAATTTAAAGGTGCTAATATTTAAAAAAAGATTTTTTGTGGTATACTCCTGGTCTTGTATTCTATTACATGTACATGTGATGATATGAAAAATATTATGCAAAATATCGTGAAATGTTTAAAAAAGTAGTCAGTTAGATTGGCTTTAATATTTCCAGTTGATAGCAGAGTTCAAACGTTTGGGTTCCAACATAGTGTACGCCAGCTTTAATCGGGTCATCTTAAGTACCAAGAAAAGGCGAATTTCTGACGCCATTGCCTATGTGGAGTATATCACCAATAGTATCCGTGCCAAGGAGTTGTATCGCTGTATTGATATCCAGTACAAGGAATGCTGGGAGTTTCTGATGTGGCTTGATGCGGTAAGTTGGTGATATTGCTTTATTTTTATTTATTTATTCTTTTTTCGCTGGGTGGGGAGGTTAAGAAATTCTTATAACATCCTTTTTGAAATAACTGTAGCATGAGATGATGTTCTTACTTTCTAAGGCACAAACAGTATTCTAAGTTGTAGCAGAAAGTAAAATTTAGTTATAAGAATATGTTCAATTCTATTTTAGAGTTAGCAGATCGCTTTGATTTTCTGAATCTATTTTATTGCTTTTTACAAATTATTTCAAGAGAAATATTTTTCTCTAGGCAAATTATGGTGGTGTGAAGGGAAAATTTGATGTGCCTTCTCTTACTGAAGAAGAAGAGGCGCAATCACAGCGTGAGAAGGAAAGACAAAAGGAGAAAGAGGGAGATGAGGGAAGTGATGATGAGGATGAAGGAGGTTTAGAAAAAGAAGACGAAGAAGTGTTGAACCTGTCTGATGACGATGACGATGTGAGTAGTAGCTGTAAAAAGTACTGTGGGGAAAAATATTTTAAACAACTTCCTCTGATTTTAAGTCACTCATTTAATCTTTTTTATCGACAGACACTACTTTCAGATGATTATGAAAAGATTAAGAATAAACTATTATCCTCAAAAGTTAAAATTACATTATTTTATTTAAAAATTACATTCCTGTTTGGGTAACTGTGTGGAACAAAAATTTTCTGACAGTTGGAAAATGTTTTTCTGAGAATAAAGAATTGTTAAGGGCTAAAGTAGATCAATTTTTTTTTTCTGAATGTTTTTCAAATTTATTTTTTCTATTTTCTAGCCTGTGATAGAGATGAACTGGAATATAGTACACTACCTGCCAGAAGCTGCAGCCTGCCAAACCAACTTCAATGTAAGTATTAAATCATGTGCACTTTTAGGATAAAAGTAAAACTTCTTTGTTTAAAATTTACAGGATAAATAAATCTTTAAGATTTTGAAAAAGAGAAAATCGTCATTTCCATTTCCTGTCAGTAAGAGATGATGGAAAACTGTGATAAAATTAAGGTTAAATCAATTGAAAGACTTTGCATCAAAGTATCGGTTATGAAAAATTATTTTGGTCCCTATCTTTAAACAAGGTACTCCTTATAGAAATATCGCTGTACAGTACATGTGTAGGTGTATTTGTACTGGTTTTTTAAACAATGGAACTCCAGTTTTACATTTTTCATGATATTTGTGATTTGAAAAAAGGATCCCTAAGTCTCATTTACTGGTTTTTAACAGAGTTTCAACTGTATCTTTCAGATGATTGTAGCAGGCTACATCCTGGCTGTTTATAAACAAGTCCAGGAAGAGGCTCGCTCTATGACGCCAGGGAACACACCAATCAGACGCCGGCACACAAGTCAAAGTCAAACGCAGACGAACCCTGCTGTGAAGTCAATGGATGGGGCAGCCACGCCCGCACAGGTGGAATTTTCTCAGAATTTGATTGAGGGAGATCTTACGCAGCAGATGTTTGGGTAAGTTATGCTTTATGATTACAATGTACTACGTGTGCATGTACACAGGGATGAGATTTTTCCGACTTTTGGTGGATTTCAGACTTTTTGGGAGCCAATATACCACTTTTGAGATCAATACATGTCTGCATGAGCATGATACATTGCATCTTTATTGCATTACCTTGATGCTCAATACAACAGTTAAAAAAACAGTTCATAACATTTTTTCCTAATTAAACTTTATATTTCTTTTTTTTTTTAAAGGAAAATTATTGTGAATAATAGATCGGTTTTGAGATAATAGTTTCAAGTTCTATACCAATCTTCTTCAGGATTACCCAGAAAATTCAGAAGAAGATAGCAGGGAACAGGAACACTCTGGGAGATGCTGCCACAGAGTTTCCCATACTCCC
This sequence comes from Lingula anatina, assembly GCF_001039355.2. Next base: position 300,460 of record NW_019775389.1, on the reverse strand, counting down.
AGGATCCCATCTTCCTCTTAGTAATCCAGCTCTGGAGTTTGTTAAGGCTGTTTGTAAGGTACTTAATTCAAAAGCTTGTACTAGATTGAACATTTTAGCTGCATGAAATTTCAGTTCTTTGCAAAAGTTAAATGCAACTTTTGGTGTTATGCACTTTGTGTGAAATGATCCCCTTTTCCCTGATATACAGTGACTTAGAAATGCCCTCTCTCAGACTGTTGTTCCAAAGTGACTCCCAAATTTGGAATTGTTGTCAACTGTCTCAGCACAAGTCTGCCTGTAATTTTATATTTAATTTTTTGCTCATATTTCAAGGTTCATTGACATATGCCCCCCCCCTCCCCCTCCATCCCCAACTTGTGAAATATGTCTAACATTTGCCAAAAGAAATGTTTTCTTTATATATACTGTCTTCAGGTTCTGGAGCTGGACTCCAACATCAGTCTCCCTGTGATGAAGATGAAAAGGGACCTGCTGAAACTGATAGGAGTTGGAGAATTCTCCAATGATGCTGAATGGAGGGACCCCTGTCTCTCATACACCCTGCCAGAGGTGAGTTAACATGTCATATCATGAACTGCTATTTAGAAGGTCCTGGATTTATTGAGACACTATATGCATTGACTGCCAAGCTGGATAATTTATAATCGCCCAAGTTGTCAGAGGTCCATTCAAACTGACTGTCCTCCTTCCAAATTGGCAACATTTCATTCAACTCAGTGTCCAGTCCAAGCTAACAGTTGTGTTAACTGCTTATTTATGAATGTATGAATATCTTCGTTTTAGGTGATATGTAAAACCTGTAACTACATCCGTGACCTTGACCTCTGTAGAGATCCATTACTTCTGCAAGAGGGGGAATCCATGTAAGTATAATATTTGCACTGGAAATGAAATTCCGTCGGAGGACCCTTATCTTGATACTTGACTTATATATTTAAAACTTTATTTTTGAACATTTCCTTTAAATCGAGTTACAGATAAAATGATGATGCATCTAGAAATTATCAAAGCACTCAGAGAGTGCAGACCTCTGCCAAGAAAAATTGTTAACTCATACATAACATACAGACAAACAAAAACAAACAGAATCAAATATGTGACTTCCTTGGTGGAGGCAATAAGTTTATAAGTATATACAACCAAGTGATGAGTTGTTTGATTTTAAAAACATAAATTCATGTTTATACTGATTTATAGTGATTAGTTGTTTGGTTTTATTGTTGATTGTGCTGTTTTCCAGGTCAGTTTGGCAGTGTCCACAGTGTAACAATGAGTACGACACAGATGAGATAGAACAAGCACTGGTAGACGCTGTGCAGAGGAAGTCTATGGGATATGTTCTGCAGGATTTGAAATGCAAGAAATGTCATGGGGTGAGTGTGGGAAACAATTAATACAGTTGTTTAAAATGGGCTGTTTATGTTATTATGTTTGGTTTTTTATGTTATTTCTAAGTTTTTATTATTATTATTTTTTTAAGTTGAGCTGTGTTGAATAGCTGCATTGTCCAGTTAAATTTAGTATGCCTTTGGTCAATCATTGGTACTTTAAAAGTGGTTTAAAGATTGTAAGTACACACAATCACATATAACTGTGATTAAGAGGAAATTGCTGAAAATTTTTAAATTTTTTTTTTTTTTTTAGTTTTCATTTCGATGCATGGCATCTAGCATTGTCTTATGTCTTGTCAGAAAACAAATTTAAGACAATATCAATTATCCCTAATATATAATATTTGGAAAAAAAAAGATTACAGACGATAGTTTTTATCCATAATATTACACATATAATTGTTCATATTTAATGTCTCAGGTAAAGGAATCCAATATGTCCAAGTACTGCACCTGTGCTGGAGACTTCAGCAACACTGTGTCTCTGGAAGACCTGGGAAAGAAGCTTAGAACCTTCAGAAATATTGCAAGGTAAGAATTAGAGAAAACTACTTTAAGCAGATGTTTGCCAAGGAAGCTCAGTTATCATTATTGATTAATAATTAATTAATGGATCACCACCATAATCTCATCGATTCTTAGCTTGCCAATTTCTGACTTATTTTGAAAACTTTATTAAATCAATTAAATCGATTAAATTTATTTTGGTTAAGATGCTTACAGCTTTTAAGCATTTTTTATCATTAAATTAAGATAATGTTTTATTTTTCAGTCACTACAACATGGCTCAGTTGTTGGAAGTGGTGGAGTGGATCCTAAAGATGAATCCTCAGATAAATACACCATAATCTGGAATACAAATTGACTCGGGATTCACAGTGGTGTAGAATGAACTAGAGACTAAATATAATCAGCAGAGTTGGATGAGACAATTTTTTTGAGAGAACCTAATAAATTTATTTAATTGTGAAGATATTTATCCTAAGGATAATGACATGGATTATTTGTTTTCATGTGAAAAGATGATACAAGAAAGGAAAAGCCAAAGGCAAACTTGTATTTTAGTCGTATAAGTCAGTTCATTTTACTGTCTGTAAACCATGACTTGTCCATCAAAATTTGCCTAGATCCTATGAGTACATGTTTATTAGGTGACAAATGAAAAAAAAAAACACAAACAACCATGTTTCCCAAACACTGTGAATGCACATGTACAAAATGACTTCAACAGTGATTTGAAAAATGGCACCTCTTCATCATTTGATTGGATTTTTACAGATGAATAAACATGATCATTACTGTTATTTTTTATTTTATTTTATTTTATTGCCATTTTAGCCATTTTATTGCATAAAAAAACTGCTACGGTTTCTGATAAGCCTAATTGGGGGGGGGGGGGGTCTTATGAACTTCATGCTCAGTACAAAGTGACAATTCCATTTTCGACATACATTAAAAAAAATTAAGTTTGCAATGATTTGATTTTGGGGTACAAAATTTCAAGTAACGGTCCTCTTAGGAAAAACACGTGCCACTTTTAGACCAGACTTTCGTCGAGTTTAAAATCTGCATTTTTCATTGTGCGTCTACAACAAATTCAAAGTTTTTGTTCGTTAAAATTTCAAAAGGTGTCATTAATCATTTACATAGTTGCCAGTATTTACATCACGGCTACGGATATTGCAAAGTGTGGCGCGAAACGCACGTCGCGGACTATTTTGTTCAAGCGCGTAGCTATTTTTGTACTGATCACGTCTCACGCATTGATACATATGATGTCGACTCTGCAGAGAGACTGCGAGGGGAAACTGAAACCGCTCTCTCCATTCACGGATTTTTACGGTTACCGTTGACCTGGTCAACCAGAAAAATGACCGAAGAGCTAACATACGCACCGGTGAGTAGCAGTGTAGTGTCATAATTTACAGTTTGAGTTATGAATTCCGGAAATTTTAGGAAAAATTATAGCATCTGTCTTGCACTCTGGGAATGTTTGTGGTGATTGCCATTCATTATTTACGGATTTGTACGGTGATCGTTGTCCTGAAAACCAAAATTATGACCATGGAGTTAACATACGCATCAGTGAGTAGTACTGTTATGTCAGCATTTACAGTTTCAGTTATGAATTCGGGTACCTTTAGGGAAAATATGGCATCTGTCTTGCTCTCTGCCAAGGTTCGTGGGGATTGCCTATGTAGACTTCTACTATGTACTAGTAGGGTAATTCTCTCTAAATGTACTTGCACACGTCGCTCTCACGTGTCTAATATCACAAAGACACTGTTGTAGTCTGTTGGTAGAGTTGAAATCATTTTTGTTGTTCATTTACAGGTTGTTAATGAGAAAAAACACTAGCGAAATCTCCTCATCGTCTCTTGCATCAGCCTTTAGTGTAGGCAGACTGACCTAAATTAGTTCACAGGTTACTCACATGTACCATGCATAAAGAGCCTGGTGTTAAAATCACCACAGCTGTTTAAATCAAATCAGGGCAAAACTTGGTTGGGGTCAAGGCCTATACATTTAATGTGCTAACGTTTTCTTGGCATTTCCATGGTTTCTCACACTTCATAATAATAATATTGGTATCTTTTAGAAATAAAATAAAATAAATATAAAAAACCTTCCACCTGATACTACCTTCACCCACAAAGGACATTTTGTTTTTATCCATGAATTTGGTTTTGTTTGTCTGTCAAACTCTATATTTAGAATGCTGCCTGCATCAGTTTTACATTAAATAATTTACTTGCAAATATCACTAGGCCTACACATACCACCATGCAATAATCCTTAAAAACCTATTCACAGAGATGAACACATCATGTTTATGTTATTGAAAGAGAAAGAGGAAGGGGGATTTAAATTAAAGAATTAAAGACAATATAAAGTTCAAGTCCTGCTGCAATATTTTAAATCATATAATTATTATTTTCGCTTTTTAAGCCCCCCCCCCCCCCACACACACACACACACACCCCTTTCCAGCTCAACATTTATAGAGAAAGGCCACATCAGTATCAAATCATCATGATATATGATAACTCAAGATTCAGAAGATAGATAAAATTAAGATGCTACTTTTCAAGTGCTTGCCAGTACAGTCATTCCAGCCTAAATGTATGCAGTGTTCACATATACCATGTGTATAATACCTGTATTGGTCATTATCAAAGCAGCACCATCATATATATTTCAGTAAGTTAACAGAGCTGGGTGTTTGCATGGTCAACACTCGACAAAAAGGGGAACAATGAGATGACATAATATGGAAAGGATCAAATTTCAATTTTATACTGGGAACCCACAAAAGGAGATTTGGTCGAGGTCTTCAAATTCTAACCTTAAGTGTTGTTCAGTACAATCATGAAATTCCTGAATATAACCCTCTGTCAGTGGAATTATATCAGAGAGTTCCCATATTACTAGTACTTATAAAACAATTCTTCAATATAAAGGGATTTGAATGATTTGCATTGTGATAATAGAAACTTTGAACGTGACCTGTGCGCTCTATTCATTCAATGAAAAGGTAACTCCATGTATTGAAAAATCTATATGCGGTAGTGATTAAGCAAAATTTCCAAAGTGCCATGGATTTTATTTTGAAGAGCTTGAGGGGCACCTCAATATTATGACTTGCATTTTTGAAAAAAAAAATCAAGAAAAATCCTATTGATTAAGCATGTCCATTTCAAACATACAAAATGAACAATAAATAACAGTATTTGAAGAATATATCAATGTCATTGTATGTGGCCCATGAAGTTAAATAATTAAATGAAGCACTATGATGGTACTTTAAGTTTGTTTATCAGTATTCATATAGTGTGTGATCCAGTCTAAACTAGTTCAATTATGACAACTGAGGTAAAAACATGGGACTGTTTTCAGGCCAAATATAGCCAAGTTGTTTTTGTTATGATTTTAAATCTATTCCAGTCCCACGACTTTGATGTTAAGGAGTGGGCACGACCAAGATAAGATTGCTTTAACAATTTCTTTTCCTCTCCTTCCCATTTTTTTTTTATTTATAAATCCTCTTAAGATTAAGGCCCGTGCATATTAGAGAGTAGGATTTAATATCATATAATTATATAGTGCTGTTCTCTCTTTTTTAGCCCATGAGCAAGACACAGTTTTAGAAGGCTGTCGTGAACAAACATATTTGGACATTAGATGTATAAGCCTTACTAAAAATCACTGTGATAATTCCTCCTTTTTTTGTTACCAATGGGTGAATATCTTGGGTCTGGGTCATTGCCATTTTGAAGGCAACTGTATCATATTTTGTGACATTTTTTCTTCAGTGTCAAAGCATGCCTCATCGCACAATGATTATCACATCAACTTCTGTAAAATCTGCCCCTATCTAGACTGCACTGCCATATTGTACTGTTTGATATCCCATCGGGTCATGTTTTTCTCTGTGGTTTTCTCAAGTTCATCAACAAGCCAGGCGGGGTGATGAAGGTCATGACATTTTACCAGCAGTACACACATACTGTTATATGTTAATTTGCAAGGATTATAACTGGTGTATCTCATGTTTATATAAATTTAAGTTTATCTTGAAGTTAGCTTTTTCTTTCATTCTTCATTTTAAATGCTTTAAATCATTAATCTCTTATCGTCTCAATATTTTTCTCCCTATCAAAGGGTAATAATAAGTAATGTCATTTTATTTGTCTCTTAGATGAGCAGCTGAAGTTTCTGAAATTTACTCCTATGTATTAGGTTAATAAAGAACTGCATGTAATCTGTATCAAGTCAATAAATCAAGTTATAAAAGGACTTCAAAGCTATCCACAGAAAGTGCATTGTGATAAGGGAAGTTTATATTTGGTTAATAGCTTTTACTCATGAAAGTGAACAGTAGCAGGTAAAAAAAGTGTCCTAAAATAATGATTTTTTTTTTTTAATGAGATAGTGACTGCTGAATACTGAAGTGCCTGAGAACTTTTAACACTAAATCTGGCCCATTTTTGCAGTGTCTTACTTTTAATGGAATGGGGCACAACATTTCATTGAATTGGACTTAAACGCTGACTTACTGGATAAAATTTGAGTAGAATTTTGATCGAAAATTTAGACTTGATTTCAGGCAAAAGTTACATATCAAATATATTATTCAAATTAGTGCAACTGGACTGTGCTGACCCCAAATGTCATATCTGGTGAAGTGTTTTCAGCATCTTAGTTTACTTTAGTTAATGTTCTTGTATGTTTGTTGACCCAAACGTCTACATTTAAGATTTAATCCACAACCTTTTCACTGTATTTGATAATTTCCTGATAAGGCTTAAATTTGGTAAACAAAACCGTGTTATGTCCTCACTTAAACTGGCCGGCTCTTAATTGCACTGTCAACTGTTATTCAAAATAATTTAATTATTTTTTTATATGAACATTTAACAAGTTTAATCTTGAAAAGCAGTTATCGAAATGGAAATTAACAACTCTGGTTAAAAATGTTTAGAGTCAGATTGCTCCAAACTTGCGTCTGCATATTGTGAAAATCCTAGATCTGATATTTTTTTAAGGACATGCGCACAAATACACAAACACACACACGCACACACACAACAAGAGCATGCCGATGTAGCAACACTGCGTCAAATGGCAATATTTATTCCTACATGGTGACTCACACTCATCAATGTTTGCATGTCCTCCATTGTTAAAATAGCAATAAATTTCTCATTATCACCTTAATACAGAAAGTTGGAGATGTAAAGGTCCTTTCACGTAGAGTGTTATATCTTACTAGCATTCTATCTGCCATATAGCAGTAGGTATTGATAGGTTCTACCATGTAACTACACTACAGGATCCTGAACTCACTCTCAAAAGTTTGCCCCCCCACTGTTAGGGAGAAATTTTACCTGGAACGAGAGCTCTTAAACACAGTAGAAATATGTCCAACTAAAGTTATTGGGCGGTGTTGGGCTCCTTTTAGGTGTTTCTTTATGTTTGACAGATCAGGGGCGTAACCAGGCATACGCACGGATGCACTGTGCGTACAATTTTTTGAGCCAACCATGATATTATTCTCCACAAATTCAGTGTATTTTTCACGGAATATAATCGTACCTGGGAATTTTCAAAATCTGTGCGTACAATTTTAAAAGGTCTGGTTACGCCCCTGCAGATGGGCAATTACATACACTAAGCTGACATTCTCTCAAAGTCTACTGCTATAAATAAAACGCTTACATATAATGCTTGATGTGAAAATGCCTGATGATAATTCTGTAATACTAGTTTACTAGTACTAGAATTTTCCCTTGTCTATATATTAAACAATTGTACCCATTACTGAATAGTTCAGATTGCGGATATTTAGCATGCACGAGGAAAAAACTTCTTTAAAACTTATATTTCTCTTGAATTGAAAAATATGAAAAATGACATGAAATTGTTGCACCTTCCAGACAACAGAAGAAATCAAGGACCCAGAGAAGTCCCTGACCACGGAGACCTCCGAGGATGGGGATGAGAATCAAGAGCGCGGCAACTGGGGGAGCAAGCTGGAGTTTGTCTGCTCGTGTCTCAGCTTCGCTGTTGGGCTGGGAAATATCTGGCGGTTTCCTTACATTTGTTATGTGAATGGAGGGGGTAAGAAGAACACCATCCCCCCCCCCCCCCCCCAAGTTGTTTTATGAAAATGCTATTATATAGAAAGAGAATGCGCACAACATGTTAAAAGCAATCTAAATATCTAGAAATACATGTACATGTATTATGGGATATAGCAAATCAAGTAAAGTGAAATTTTCTCAGAATAAAGAACATCATCTGGCTAAAAGATTAAGTAGAAAAATCTATACAAGAGCAAGTATCTCCTTCAGCACAATGTACTTGGTCTTTCAATTTCTCGTATTATATATTATAAGCCTAGCTGAAGAAAGGATATCTCCATTCCAGGTGCCTTCCTGCTCCCTTTCACCATCATGTTGGTCCTGGCGGGGATTCCCCTGATGTTCATGGAGTTATCATTTGGTCAGTATGCCAGCCAGGGTGTTATATCAGTATGGCAGGCCAGCCCTCTGTTTCAGGGTAAGTATGTCAAGGTCAGGCCGTAGCAAAGGTCATATGAAGGTCAGGTGTTGAGGGCAAGTCAAGCACATACTTATTGCATGTTGAAAAGGGTTTAAAGTACATTTTATTACAAATTATTATGATCTGAAAAAATAGAAATGTCATAAGTTTTGTTTTGTTTTTGTTTTTTCAATCAATGTCTGGTTATATAGTAAGATGTGTGAAGATTCAGGCCCTCCTTATACCTGTGCCATAAAGACAGATGAATAAAAAAAAAGTCCACACAGACACTGTATACCTGGCATGTCATCGTCACATTACCGACTACTTCAGCACTTATTAATATCCTTCTTGTCTTTTTTTAATGGCCATTATCTCGAGTCAAGTGTGTGTAGATTTAGAAAAGACTCCAATTATATCTACAAAGAATTTTAAAGAGCTGGCAGTGAACTTTGATAGCGAGGAATTCTTTTTAAGTGTGTTCAGAGAAGTGAAGATTTATATGTCTACTCTACTGGTGTCTTCTGTTTAATGAGGGAGTGATTTAGACATACAGTGATCGTTTGATATTTTAGAGGGTGCGAGTGGCCTTCTGACATTTCTTTTTGATGCATACAGTCCCCCTACACACACCTTTATTAGAACAATTATGAAGAAATAAATACTTTAACTTATGTGTTCTTGATTCATAGTACTGTTGTATTTATTATAAGATATAAACTGTTATGAACTGAACAAAATGTTCAAAGAAGATCACTTGTAACTGTACTTAACTTCAGGCTTTTTAAAAAAATTATTTATTTATTTATTTGCAGGTATTGGGTATGGTATGTTCATGGTGTCTACCTTCATAGCTCTATATTACAACATGGTGATAGCCTACAACATTTTCTACCTCTTTGCTTCCTTCAACTCAGACGTACCCTGGAGGTTTTGTGGGAATGAGTGGAACACGCAAGGTAGGATGGGACGTCATCATAATAGTCCGTTGGAGACAACAGATTCATTGCTGTGGCCATCGCGGAATATAATTCTATTTTGGTTGAGTGAAACGTTACCTGTTTAAAAACAAATAAAAGAAGAAAGGAAAAGAAAGAACATTTAAGGTTCAAGATTGATTTTAACTATCGCTTGACATAAATCCATAGTTGTTCTATAATCTACAGAGACAAGATAGAATAAAAAAATGTATATATAAGTCTGATGTTTCAGTTAATTATATTTTTCTGTATTATAAATTATGTGATTATGCATTATGGAATTACAATTCCATTTTCCTACACTCTATGTAGAGAGAGAGCTTATATACTGACTTATATTTTCCAGCATGTGGGGTACTGAACAAAGCAGCAGAGAAGAACTGTACAGCTTACAATGGCACATACTTCAATGATACATGTTACAGCATAGAGTCCCATGGCTGGGATATATACAACTACATCCAGAATGTGTCTAATCTGACGTCAGAGGAAGAACTGAAGAGGGTTAATCCCAGCGATGAGTTTTTTCAGTAGGTATTTGTTATTGGCATTTCAGTCCTGACTTGTTTCAAACATTTTATCCTCTCAAGATTATTTATGTAATTATACTAACTTGCTTGCAATAAAAAAAGCTAAAAAAATACCAACATTTATACCTGAACCTAATTTATTCTTTGCCACTGCCGTCTTCAGACAAATCTTGTTCTTGTCCTGCGTCTGCCCTGTTTCCTCCATTTTATTCCCAACTGACCATATCCAGGTTTCCTTGGTCCTTCCTCTTTTCCTCTTGCGTGTGATGTCCACTTCACAAGTGGTGCCAACCTCATCATCCCACATAATGTCCTCTTCTCCCCCAGTGGTGACCGCCTCATCACCAGTAACAAACTAGTTATAAATATTTTCAGTAACTATGTGTTGGACATCACCGAGGGTTTCCATGACATGGGTGGAGTGCGCTGGCAGCTGGCACTGTGTCTTCTATTGGCCTGGACCATAGTGGGTCTGTGCCTTATCAAAGGAATTAAGTCTTCTGGAAAGGTAGGTACACTGGACCATAGTGGGTCTATGTCTTATCAAAGGAATTAAGCCTTCTGGAAAGGTAGGTAACCTTAGCTAGCTTTAACTGACAAATATCACATCTGGCTGAAATGAAAGAATTTCAATAACTTGTGTCTTAAAAAAATCGATGGTGAAGCAAAAAAGTGGATTAGTGGACAATTTTACCTTTTAAAACAAGTGTTAAAAACAACTGTAAGTCCAAAATTAATGCGTAATTTTAGACTAGTTGTACTCCTTTTAAGTGGGGATACAAAATAATCTAGATGCTGTAGATATTAATACATTTTTTAAAACCTAATATTAATACTTGATTGCAGGTTGCGTATTTCACAGCATTCTTTCCCTATGTGGTGCTGCTGGTGTTGCTGATACGAGGCCTTACACTTCCGGGCTCTGTGGACGGAATTAAGTATTATGTTACGCCTCAGTGGCATCTGTTAGGGAGAGCAAAGGTGTGTGTGTGTGCGTGCACGCACACAGGCATGCATGCATTTTTGTATTGCTTATATTGTTCCCTTAAAAACTAATTTAACAATTCTGAGCAAAAAGTAGGTTTTAATTCAGAAACTGTAGTGTGTGTGTGTGTGTGTGTGTGTGTGTGTGTGTGTGATTAGTAATGGACAGGTCAGTCTAGGTAAAAAAAAAAGCCTTCATATCTGGAATAAATGAAATGTTTGATATTAAAGAGTGGACAGTATAACAAATGATGTATTACATAGCATTTGACATTTCATTTCCTAGGTGTGGAGTGATGCTGCTGTCCAGATATTCTTCTCACTCTCCCCAGGATGGGGTGGTCTTATTACACTGGCCAGTTATAATAAGTTCCACAATAATTCTCTCAGGTGAGTGGTAGTTTTGGTAATATAATTGTACGTAAGCATAGAGATGCATGTGTGCACTTCTGCTAGCACACATCTTCATACCCGTAACTCTGTAAGTAAAAAGACAAACTTTTTAATTGTAAACAGTGAAAATGCATTTCTTAGATAAGTCTTTGACTTTCATTCAGTGTGAATGATTTTTCATTCAGGGATGAGGTTTTTCTGTCTAATAGAAGATTTTGAACTTTTTTTTTTGGGTTGGACAATGCAAAATACTTATCGAATTTGGACAGACTATTTCACCTAGAATGGGGTTGCAACTTAAATTTGTATAATGTGAATCACATAACTAGCATAGTTTCTATGCTACAAATTTTTGTCTTCGCCTTTAATATTTTTATCATAACATAAAAAATAATGTGTCTACAGAGTGAATAATCTGATATGGAAATGCCTGTAATGATTTTAGGGATGCTTTCATAGTTGGAATCGGTGACTGCTTAACCAGTTTCTTTGCTGGTTTTGTTATTTTTGCTGTGATTGGTTACATGGCACATGACCTTCAGGTGGACGTCACAGAGGTCGTATCCAAAGGTGAGCGTTGTGATTCCGTCATTCATGGGAATCTTTAAAAGACCTTTGGAGACATGCATAATATTATCATTTTCAAAGATCACTTTATTGAATGTATCTGTTATTTCTCTGTATGTTAAAACTAAACTGATGAACTGTATTTTCCAAAAGTGACTTTAAATTAAGTATATTCAGAAAAAGTGGGATGTTTAGAATTTAAAACTAGATTTTATTTTTGTTTTTGTTCTTGGCTGAGAACTTGTCCACCAAGTGCATACTGTATTTCTGATTTAAGTTTTAACTTACAAGTCACGAAAACTTTTTACGTTATTAGGTACTTTATTGTAACCAAATACACCATGGAAGTGGTGATTATGTACAATACAGATCACAATCATTCACAAAATATGATAAATACAGTACCTTGACTTAATAAATAAAATTAATAATTAAAACATATTTATTTTCTACAATTCAGGTCCAGGTCTTGCATTTATCGTATACCCTGAAGTTGTCAAACGTCTTCCGTTGTCACCATTCTGGGCCATCAGCTTCTTCCTCATGATGATCACACTGGGGATGGGAACACAGGTAATACACTGATATTTTGATGGAAGTTCATCTGTGTAGTTTTTTGATTATGTTATGAGTTTAAACTGTTCAATTTTTACACTAACTTGAGCTTTACCTTACAAAACTTTCAATAACTACTGTGACATACCGTGTAGGTTAACATTTTCATATGTCTCTCTTTATAGACTCTTTTTAAATTATTCTTTCCCCACTGAGGTCCACAGGCTGTAAAAAGCTTTAGGAAAAAATATTTTTGTTCGCGAACTTTATAAAGCGACCAATGAGATTTTTAATTTTCAGAAGTTCTTAATTTATATAACTCTGAAGAAAGGAAATTGAGGGGAAAATAAAGTGGAATGACTCAAAATATTATATTTATTTGAATGAGTTAGAGGAAGCTTTTTTTTTTTTTTTTTTTTTTTGTAGTTTGCCACAGTGAATACAATGCACACCACTCTCTTGGACTTGTTCCCAGAGAAACTGAGGAAAGGACACAGACCAACCATAACTCTGTCAGTCATTTGTGGAGTGATGTATTTACTGGGACTCACCATGACTTCTAAGGTAGGTTACAAGTGCTGATATAAACCTACTAGTTCTATAACTCATACGTTGAGTCATTCATTGTCTCTTTTCAGTTTCTGTATTGTGTCTTTCTCAGTGTCTAGTTATATAATAATAATAAAAATAATACTATTTGTTCCAGGGTGGTCTTTACATGCTGACACTAATGGACAACTATGCTGGAACGTACTCCTTGCTGTTTATTGTGATAGCTGAATGTCTGGCACTGTCCTGGAGTTACGGTAAGGAGATGTATCTGGAGCAGTTTAGCAATGATTCACAAGAAAGAGATTTTTTTTAATTGGCTTAGAGATCCCAGAAAGGCTTCATTGAACCTTTTTATCCTTCATTTTTATGATTGTTACATACCTTTCAATGGCTTTGCATTTTATAAAAAGAATGCTAAATTCATTTTACTCAAGATGATTTAAATCACAGCTCCCCCAGCTTCCCCCTGAAAGACATCGTCACCAGTTTTGGGAAGCTGAGATTCAAAACAATATATTTTTTAAAGAACAACAACAACAAAAAAAGGTTATATCTACCTTAGGCTTCGTTCACATGCAATGTCTATTTTCTATTTTCTATTTTCTATTTTCGGTATGTCTTATGATCACGGTCTGTGCACTGAATATCCCGCCGCGTAATTACTGGCAGCGCGAGCCAGTTACTTATAGTAACTTATAGTAACTGGCTCGCGCTGCCAGTAATTACGCCGCGGGATATTCAGTGCACAGACCGTGATCATAAGACATACCGAAAATAGAAAATAGAAAATAGACATTGCATGTGAACGAAGCCTTATTCATGCTGTTTCCTGTCTTTTTTAGGTTCTGATCGATTCCTAAAGAACATCAGTCAAATGATTGGGCGACATCCTGGTATATATTGGAAATATTTGTGGCAGTACATAACACCCTGTGTATTACTGGTAAGATTCTTCATATCATCCTGGTATATACTGGAAATATTTGTGGCAGTACATAACACCCTGTGTATTACTGGTAAGATTCTTCATATCATCCAGTACAAATGAGTTTTTAGTCTGTGTAATTAGAGAAACTGGGAATATTGTTATAACTTTCTTCACATTTTTATTTAATTTTAGATATTATTACAATGCATTCACTACTTAAATGGTCACATAATATCACTCTTTTGTTCTGAAACATCTTTAAAGAAATTGTGTTATATTTCTTTTTACATATGGTTCTGCTTGAAATCACTGTAGCAGTGCAAATAGAAAAATGAAAAATGAGCGACTTTTTTTTGTGCAGACAGTGGTATTTTTTATCTCATATGAGGTCATTTGCAGAATTAGGATGAAAAAAAAAATAAAAGCACATTTTCTACTATTTTCCCTTCAGTTCATCATGTTCTTCACGTGGTACGACTTCACTCCGTCCTCGTATCGTGATTATGTGTTCCCCGTTTGGGCAGATGTCCTCGGCTGGATGGTGTCCTTGACCTCCCCCCTCATGATACCTATTGTTGCCACGGTGATGATCATAACGGCACGCAGGGACCAAAGATATCAACATATGACTCTGTGGCAGGTATGGTTCAGTTACGCTTTCGATTTTTTCTTTACCCATGATTTTGTATAATAATGATGATAAATCGGGAGTGTTGAATGATTCTCAGAGATTTTTCGAATTTTTTTAAAGAGACCATTTATGGGTCAGAAACCTCATTTAAAAAAGTTGGTTACACATCCAGTTGAAAGTTTTAAAAGGCACATAGTTTTATGAACTAGTTACAACACGAGTCATCCTATGCATGCAATATACAGAAGCGTAAGTATATCAGGATGCAGTTGAGATATAATTTGCCTGTTGCATGTTGCATACAGTGGATTGATGACGAGTAGTTGTAATTGACTTATATCACGGCTGGCACTTCAAACAATAAGATGAAAATAGAGGCAAGCCTGTATGTGAAATACAAGTGCAATTATCTTATTGTTTGAAGCACTAGCCGTGATATATATATATATATATATATATATATATATATATATATATATATATATATATATATATATATATATATATATATATGTTGCTCTGTATTTGGTAATGTTTCTTTCAGATCATCAAAATGCTGACGAGGCCTACAGAAGCCTGGGGTCCTGCCTTGGAGGTTCACCGACGAGAGGCAGCGGAGAGCAGCACCCGTATGGTTCCTATGGTCGACATGAGCACCATGAACACAAATAACACTGTCGAGAAAAATAATTACAAGAACGAGGAATCTGACGCCAAAGAACCACTCACAAATGGAGCGGTTGATGCGTAGGAACAGTGATCAATTTCAGTTCTGATACTGTGCAGTAAGCCTCCAAAGTCTGTAACATTCATAGTCAGTGCCTCATATCAGTACACTCGGGGTCTCTGAAAAATGACTGCTGTGCTCAGTAGAAAATTTTAGAAGATGTGTGAAGGGTACATTTAATTACTTTGATATGGTTTTCAGATAACATCTAAGTTTGTAAGAGGCATATTGGAGAATGACTTGGTTTTAGTCGATGATTCAAGAAACCAGCAAAGGAAATTAAAAAACATGTTAAGTTATGGTTTTCTGCGAGATGTAAATTGATGCAACCAAGATTATTTATTTAATGTTAAATGTGTAAATTTATTGACTGTTATATTCAGCTGAAGGCTGTGCATTTTCTATGTTCCTGAATCCAAGATTCTGGTGGACGATTTATAAAATTACTTGCAGAGTCATTAGTATATAATGTCCCCACCTTCTTATTGAAGGAGAGGAAATTTTTGGAGTAAATCATGTTTGTTTAGCAAATAATATTCCTCCACATTTTTTTTTTGATGTGTAAATGTGTGTAAAATATAGAGGTATAATATTGCTGAAGGGTACATTAGAATATTTTGAATGTTTTAGTAGAATTGGAAGAAATGGAAATATTAGAATCTCAGTGATGAACAAAAAGTGATAGCTGCTCAGTTTCAGGTTTATATTTTTAATTGGAAACATTTTTTTTTTTGTGTGTGTGTGTGTGTTTGAAATAATTCTGTTTGTTGGAAAATGGCAACTTGTCCAACCTGTTAAAGTGAAGTGAGCATTAACATGTTTTCATGTAAAAGTAATTTCACGTGTACATTTAACGTATGCGTGTGCATTGTAGATTCATGTCTTATTGTACATAATTATTTCTAAGTGTTATCAGCATGTTCTATATTATTCACACCTAGAGACTCTTTTATGTGCAAATTCTTTTAGTTATACTTGTTTTTACCAAATGTATTTCTTGGTATACAGAGCCAGTGCTTTTTTTATTTACAAGGAGTTTCAAGGATTTATATTTATATTTGATTTATATCTGTTATGCTTTAGGAAGTGGAGAAGCATTCTAACATTTTCTCTTGAAATTGATGCATCAGAGGTATCAAAATTGCTTTGATGACTATTTATTCACTTGTTTTATTGGTTTATTTATATCTTTATCTTTTGTAGCTACTGGAGTAAAACAAAAAGCTTGTTTTTATGTTGTGTACAGCACAGAAAAAATATGAATCATCATATACAGTTGTATGTGTGATTATTATTATTATTATTATTATTACATAATTGCACATTAGAACATGCTAATTGTCATTAGGAGTAAATAAAGAAAATGTATGGTGTACTGTGCATGCCTATGCCTTAATTAAACTAACTAAAGTGTTTGTTTGGAGGATAAGTTATATACATGTGCATGTAGATCATTAAAAAATATATTTGTGGCCATGTAAGGTTGTAATGTCTTCGTGTATGAAGGAAGAGGGACCCAAAGTGAGTCCCACAGCACAAAACATTACTACCCAGTAGATATTAGATGCACTTTCAGCATTAATAGGTATCAGCTTCTTAATGTTATTGATGTATTATTTGATTTATGTCTCACTGTGTGCCATAACACAGTAGTACATGTATATTTCAATATACATCTTATTTTTGTAAGAGCTCCATCTCGAAACCATCAAGTGTTTTCTGGAGTATTGTTACATGTGGTCTTTAAAAAGTGAGATGTTAATTTTATGGAATGAAATTTCTTAATATGGTGCTAAAATGATTCCCAGTTGTGCATTCAGACGAAGTATAATCTGGAATATCTTGAATCCAGTCTCAGCCACCACAAACTTTTGAACTGGTAATTCTGTAGTCTTCCACCAAGCAACAGGTTTATGTAGATCATTTTTCTGATATTTTTATATATTTGCCATTCACATAGGATATTTGCTGAATTGATTTTTTTAAAGTTTATTAATTAATTATCTTATTTTTGCAGAGGAAGGTACCAGGTGATTTTAATTTAATAATGGATTTTTAAATATCTTGAAATTTTAAAGTAAAAGTAGTTAGGTTTTTTTGGTGAGGGTCTTATGGACTGACCCTATTTTGCCCAATCTGAATACCTTATGAGACGAACAACTATTGTATCATTACTGTAACATACAATTGACTGTTTTAGCTAATAAACACGGTATATACTTAATATAACACTGAATAAATCTTGTTATGTAACAGTAATGTTGGCGTTCATGTTGGACTGATAAAAGATACATCAAACAGAATTTTTTGTAAAAGCGTGAATTGTTATTGGAGATTTTTTTTTTTTTTTTTTTTTGTATCATTTGCGTAAAACAAAAATAAGGCAATGTTTATGTTACTGTTAATTTTTTTGTACCAATTGCGTAAAACAGAAAAATAAGGCAATGTTTATATTACTGTTAATTCCATCGTTGAAAGTAACTTAGTTTGATGTGGGCTTACAGCTATGGTTGCATCTCGTCTTGTGAGTGTTTCAGCGCCTCCTGGTACGAAGGCGGTGGTGCTGAGTAATCGTAAGGTGGAGGGGGTTGCCCAAGCGTAAACACGGGGTTCACGATGACGCTTTCGGAGACGTGGTTGTTTTCCGTCGGCAGGTTATTGGATGAATCCATTTCCCTAATGTTGCCTTAAAATAAAACAAAAAGAAATGAGCCGAAACCGCAGACAACGTCGGTAGAAATGGTATGTGAGGTTACTTGTGACGTCACAATATATTCGGTGACGTAAAAGGCGCCAGAGAGCTACAGAGACTGTCGGCACAACCGCTCTTCCATCATATCGGCTGTCAAATGAATGAAGGTAAGGACGATATAGGAATGGAGGGAAAGCAGACAAAAAAAAAAAAGATAGTGTGACTAAAAACTTTAGCAAATTAAATAATAATAATAATAATTATGGTAAAAATAATGATAAATGCCCAGGGCTCCGTAACTCGAAAGCATCGCGAACTGCGACCGAGCGCAAACATGGAGATTCGCCTCTATTCCACACTGTAACTCAGGATTTACTCGCCCAGTATAATAGCCTCGAAATGAAAGATGATATCGCTATCGCAATTTGCGATGCTTTCGAGTTACGGAGCCCAGAACTATTTTTTTTTTCTCACCTTTAAAACGATGGACACAGGTATAGACCAGAGCCATAGTGGCAGTTATCGCTGTTAGTGTCCCAAGAATCAGACCGACTATAAGGTTTACATTCAATGTTCTTTTTTCACCTAAAATAAGAAAATAACACGTAGGCCCACTCGTACATGTAATCTGAGGTTGATAGCGATATTTTTTATTTGAAATCATTTTAAATCATGTAAATCACCATTTTAATCATTTAGAAATAATAAAATAAAATGTAGGCCTACTCGAACTTGTAAGCCGAATGAGTACGATATTTTAATTTTTATTAAATAATTTCAAACCATTATTTAATTATTTAAATAATCATACATCGTCATGCGGGATCTACTCACCTGTGTTCCCCGCTGTTCCTGGGGCTTGGTTTGTGTTTGTGACGTTAAAAGTAAAATCGTAGCTTGAGGAACGAAAGCGAACTAGACGTACGGTCAGGAAGTCGCTGGTCGTCAAAAAGGCGTCGGGGGCTTCATTAAAGCACGAAAGGGTTTTCTGAATATGTAAAGAAAAGACGGGTGGAGGATATACAGCAGAATCAATTTTGAGGCAAAAAGAAAAAAGAAAAAGAAACATATTTTGCAGATTCTTGTCGAAGTCATTTTCCCTCAGGCCTTTCTTTTATTTCGAACGCGATGGTGAGCGAATTCAACTGTCGCATTCGACGAGAAAACTGCGGTTAAAAGCAATGATGCCAAGTCGATTAACTTTTGGAAAAAAACATAACTTTTCTGTTGGAGGAAAATGTAAAGCTGATCGATGAGTTAAGTCATTTCGGGGGAAACATCATTTAGGCCGACAATGTTCGACAAAAATATATATAGTCTGTCATACCTCTGACGAATTTTTTTTATTTATCGCGTAATACAGAAATGTAATGTATAAAAATCGAAAATCTAGATAAAGATACTTTTTTGAGAAAAGGCAAAACCTACCGAAGAAACTCCTTCTGCATGTTTTCCATCGTACAATGTGAGTTGGCTGTCGCATGACGTCATGTTGAAATTCCTAAACGTCACCTTCAGCGCAGTGTATGCGGCGGCCTCGTACACTACCGTGCATATAGAGGGCGCTTCAGGAGGAGCCGGTCTGGAGGTGTTCCCCCATGCTTTAACGATCTCAGTATCTTGGAGGAATACTACGTACTGCTGACCACAGTCGTTGGCATAATTGTCCATATACCTCTGGTATACTGTAATGAAAGTGTGGAATACAGTGCAGTACAGAAATGATTGTGAAATATGCGTAAAATTTGCCAAGTGTCTGGAACATCATTGACAGTCAGACAAGGTGGTTGGTCGTAACCCATTGTGGTATAATTGTTTTACCTTGCGACAGCCTTGAATGCTCGCCCACCCCACCCCTTCGCTTCAAACTCCGACCCTCAACGAAATCTCATTTATTATGGACAGCCTTATGTATAATAGACAAGAGCGAGTAAAATCTAAAAAAAGTAAGAATAAATAACCTGACGCTTACCTGAAAGCAGCACCTGTTGAACATGGAATGTTATCCGTGCGCCCGGGTAACTCAGTTTGTCTCCTTTGATTTGCAGCCAGACCGTTAAGTAAGCCCCGGAGGAGAAGATGGGTGGCAGACTCTTCGAGTTCACACCACAAGAGAAATGTTTCTGCAAGAGAGGAAGCTATTTGAAGAGATGTTACGTTATTATGACGTCACAATGTCTTCACGATGTCATAATGACGTAGATATGACGTAGCGTGCCAGTTGATCTAAGGTCATACACTGTTAGACTGTCTTATTGCTGAACGTAATCATTGGCATCTTTGCCGATGATAAACACCTTTAAACACCTTTATCAACACCTTCAATAAACAGCGAAATAAATGAAATGGCGAATTTATTTTCATTACCATTCTACAGTGGATGTTGAAAGAAAAACAGAGGTAATTTGAAGATGTTCCAGAAATACGAAAGTTGATCGCATTATCAATGGTCGGCCTGTTCTGGCAACAAATAATCCATTTCGTGTTCCATAAAAAGGTATTATGCCCCAAAGTCTAATTTTTGTGTCTAAATGTCATGCATGTCACAATGAATAATGTCCAGGTCATTAAGAACTAAGTTAATTAAAAGTGGCACAAAACATCGAATCCAACTGCAGTTGGTCAATGGTTCCCGGGAAGGATAACACTCCCTTGTTTGAGGAAATTAAATACGGTTCGAAAATCCGCAAAAGAATACAGTGTGCCTTTTACTTACGACAACCACTCTCTCTACTTACAATCATTTCGCTGTCGATATGGTCTTCCCTTAATACAGATCCATTCAGGAAGCCGAGGGAAATGTTGCACGATTCATCTGCCGAGTTCAGCCATGGTATAGTTATTTCTGAGAACGAAACCTTCAGCGGCACCCCAGATGTTGTCTTGAAAATTATATAACATGAATTTGAAGGTAAAGTGTTTGAGTGTTCTCCAAATTTGACCGTGTGGTTTTGGTGACTGTCCACAAGTTGTTTGCTGCCGCAGTAAATGTTCGGACCGTCCAAGTGGTAGGTTTTACCTGAAACTACGTAATTATTTAGATTCAGACAAGATTCTAAATATGAGTGTTTGTTTTTATTGTAGTAAGTGATACGCTGAGAGAGAGAGAGAGAGAGAGAGAGAGATAAAACTTACCCTCAACAGCGGAATTTATAATTACAATCCACCATATGTGAAGAGCAGGAGACATAACGAGGACAATTCCTAATCAAAATGCTTTTAAAACGCTTGGTAGAACATATCCAAGGACACCTTGAGTGTGAGGTTCTTCCTTCCACAGTGTAATGCCGATTCGAACATAAACGCTTATCACATTCAAATTACTTGCTCGCGCACTGTTATCGTCTGGAAAGAGAGAAAATTCTTAGAAATCAGCATATTGTTTTAAATGCCAACCGCTGCTCGGATTTTATATTGACTTGTGGAGCCTTGAGCTCGTCATGTAAAACAAGAGTCCTCTATTGCTTCTCACGAGGCTGATTGCTCACCCCCTAACTCTCACATCGGGCGTCCACATCATACTTAACTGTCTGAAATTAAACTTAACGTGCATTTCACCCCTTATTTAAAAACAAGTGAACTAACAAGATAACATACTTTAAATAAAAGATTCGGCCTTACATAAGATTTGCGGCCTTACATAAGTCTTGCGGTATTCGTTGACATTTACCATCAAAATACATGAAAAAGCAACAGAGTCGTACTTTTATCCACACAGCTGCTGTATTACCCTGCGATGAAGAAGTTAACCCTACCATAGCTTTTGCAACCTGGGGTGGCTTGAACTCTCCTTCACCGGGTGTGTGGGTGTGGGTGTGGGGACACGGCAGAGAGAGAATGTGGAAGAACCGCACCACTATGTGCATTTATTTACACCTACGAATATGCGTACACACTTTGATATGTTAACTTTTTACAAAACAACCGAAAATATTATAATAATAATAATAATAATAATAATAATAATAATAATAATAATAATAATAATAATAATAATAATAATAATAATAACAAATGAATAGATAAATAAATAACTGAATAAATAAATGAATGGATGAATAAATGAATAGGATGGATTATAAAATAACAATAAAATCAATAGACTTTTCTGAGCTACTCCTAATTTTGTTACGTTTTATTTGGAACCTAAGAGAGCAGTAGACATGTGGAATACTTTAAAAGTTTGATGGATATTACGCGATCCACACACGGAATGGCGGCAAATGAGGTGGAAAGAGGGAAAACAGATTTACTCAGATTGGGTATGAGCCTATCAACAGTTCTATATCCAAAATAATTATACGACTCATTGTTTCTGGGCATGCCTTTGAAAACAACGTTTTATCTGTCTGGAAACCTTTTTCCCTGTCCTGAAGTAGCATTACACGACTAAAAGAATTTTCGTTTTTCCCCTGGTTCCCAAATAACCTTTTTGTCCTCACTGTTTGCGCAACACGTGCATCACGCGATAAGAACGCCACAGCGGCAAATGCAACATCATAGCTTCAGCAAACATTGCGCCTATGGGTGATGCATTACTGCCACAACATCCATTAAGGAAAATGGAAGGAAAAGAAATGGACACCTGTGCTTTGCCTAATCGTGAGCTTTGGGTAACTTAAAGGTACTCTTTGGTGATGATAAACAGCCTATAAACAGATTATTTTTCTTTAGAATGTAATGAGCACATGTGGCGGATCATCATGCAAAGTAGAAAGCATTATGAGAATAAATTTGGTTATGAAAGCTGCAGCTTATAAGCTTATAAAAAAGTAAATTAATCATTCATGACCGTTTGAAATATTTTGATGGATTTTGTATTGTTTTGTGTTTCCCCCCTCTAAGCAAAAACGTTCTTTCTTCATACTTAATCACAGCACCTTTAAGCTGTAACAGAGTTCGGTGACTATGGAAGCTATCAGATGATCAACCGTGTCTTTAAAGGGCGGTTTGCTGTCCTCAAATAAGTAATACGGCACTCCCATATGGTGATCTTGGGTACGGTCAGAGATTAATCGAAATGCATTTGGAAGATGATAACATAACAACGTATTAATATATATAAGCTTGTCCTTATGATGAAGTTGGTTACTGATCAAACTGGTTTTCATGACAGTATATATTTCAGCCAAACAACCCTCTTCTTAAAGGCATTTTTACCAGATTTTTTGAACAAGAAAATCACTTCTGTTGCCTGTTGGCAATAACAATTGAAGCAAATAGATGGAGTGTACTTTGAGGATAAATGGTTCAATTCTTGGTAAATAACAAAACAAGTGACTTTTTAGATTGAGCCAATATGGCACTCGTATATCATATGTATTTGTATTTCTTAGAAATGCCATTTGAATCAATCGCAATGTCAATAAATGTCTATTTACGAACGTGTCGCATTACAATGCTATCATTCTATAGTATGAATTGCGATAGGTGCGACTTTGTCACTGGTCGTCCCGTCAATCTCAACTGTCGCATTTGGCACCGGCTTTGGTTAATTGTGAATACGGCTCCTTGATAACAAAATGATCTGTAATGTTCTCAAAACAAAAACACTAAACAAAAATTTGAATAAGAACGCGTGACAAATGAGGTGGCATTTAGTATCATTTTTTTTCATAAACAGTCCTGACAATTTCGACCGATGCGGGATAATCAGAGAGATGGAATAGGAAAGATTATTTTTCTATCTGAATCATATTCTGAATCATAACACATATAATAAACACAAAGAGTTTTAATTTTACAGTACCTCTACGCAGGTTATGATATATATAGAAGCTAATGTTAGGGTTTTGGCAATGTATTAATGTAGTAGCAACACAAGTTATTTCCTCTACAACTATTCAGAGGTTTTCCATCGACCGATTGATGCCAAGGGCATCGCCATGTTGCCTGACCGTCACCATGGTTTCGCATAAACAAAATTCATATGTGACAAATCGGAAAGTGCGAGGCATTGTGGATACAAAAAGACGCCTATTGACATTACTTCGCTTTACCTCAGTCCCCAAACAATAGAATTGTATACGATATGTTCAAAGCTATTGAACCGACACGACACACTGTATTTGTTGTGGAGGGTTTATTATATACATAGAAGTACAATAGCACAGTGATGTGGTACGATGTATTAGCATGTAGTTAACGGGACTTTAATAATGTGCCAAGGTCAGTACTGACAGGGTACCATTGATATACAGTGACACGGGGGCGACCAAATCAAAACTCAGAGATGTATTGACAACAATAGATATTAGAAACTGATCCCGACTAAAGCCGCTACAGGATTAATAATACGTTTATATCCATTCTAACACGTCCAAGTTGCGGCGACCGAAAGCAGGAAATCAGATCCGAGTAAAGGTAGGCCTACGTCTTAAATGTCACTGACAAGAATTTCGTGTGCGTGTGTCAATCTACCCGTGCGTTTAATTGCCCACTCATTGAAACACTGTAGGCTACTGTCGCACATTTTGTATAAACGGAGATCTTACAAGTTGAGATCCAACTTAAATTAGTTCAAATCGCGATAAAAGACAAGATTAAAAGTGCTGCATTGGACATCATATTGAGATGGAGCCCAGCACATAGCACAAGTTAGATTCATTTTGGCTCTAACTTGGTTCTTGTGGTTAGACACGGCTATTTACAGTGTGTGAGTAAAACTACTACCCCCTCCCCCCCACACACACTCACACACACACCGCCCGTATCAAAGTGTGTTTGTTATTTTTTAGATAAGATATACATGTAAGTTCTACGCAGTGAGTTTAAATCGTCACACCCTCCCGGCATTGTAGCTCCATGTAGAGAAGGTTGGGTGCGGTATAGGCTTACTGTCTGATTTGAACGGCTGATCGAGCCAATGATACACAATTCACATCAGAGGATATTACCAGTAGACAATCAATACCCGTTTTATACATGCTCTTGCTTGGTTTGCAAAGGCGCAGTACTATCATACGCTGACCATGTCACTTATACAGACGTGTGCAATACCCCCAGCTTCCAGTATATGCACACTGAAACACACACACACACACACACGCACACACGCGCACAACACACACACACACTCACAAAAACTTACTCGTGCCTTTACGCACCAATAAACGTCTTCATGCGCGCTCGTGCTCTTGCAATATTTATGTTGTCAGTTAACAGACATCATGTAATCCTTGGTAAAATGGTGGTGTAACAAGCCCTAATACTTAATACTTATGACGGATTGCATTAGGAAATTTTGCAGTAGAAGCCTGGAAGCTGAATACAATCGTGTGTAATGCAGGAATACAGTATTGAACGCCGTGTACGTATGTGCTTCTGGCAACTTTCTGATTTCCGTTTTTGATGGCAGACAATATGTTTCTGTAATGAACTGTTCCGCTGTTTTCAATGCTGACAAAAATTAACTTCAGGTATAGATTTAGATTAGACATAATACACCGATATTTCCCACTGACTAGCACGTATACTAGAATAACGATTACTTCTAGTTCATGGGTTTCTTTTGTAAGTTTACAGTGAAATACAACATAGCAATGCCTCCCTCCCCCCCCCCCAATTGTACGCTTGAATTATACACGTGTACTAAGCAAAATGTTTGTAGAAAAACCATTAAAAGATGTTTTTGTCATTTAGCTGCACATATGGAATAAACCAGCAGTTGCCTTGATGATTTCCTTAACAGCCATTGCAATACAGAAACAAATTTAAAAGATGAGGAAAATGACAATTATATTATGATGATATATACTGTAAACACCGGTACATATAGCTCGTCAAAATACTACGCACACAGTAGCCGCGGATGGCGAAGGACGGTGTTACGTAATCCGAAGTGGTTGCTGCGCTAAACAAACAGCACACTGAATATATTATAACTTGACCGGTCAATACACGCGTCAGGGTGAAGTAAAGATATTAGATATTTTCATGTCCCACTCCTACCTGTGTCAAACATAGCAACGTTGTGGCTTTGGGGTAATAGGTATCGATGTGATATTTTGAGAGATTGTTTGAAGTTGTTTTTAATTAATGTTCTTATTAGTGAAGTGTGTGTGTGTGTGTGTGTGTGTGTGTGTGTGTGTGTGAGAGAGAGAGAGAGAGAGAGATGGAGGAGAGAGGGGGGAGGAGAGAAAGAGAGAAGGAAAGGATAGTATTTGACCGTCTCCAAATTAGCCCATAACCACAGCCTAGCCTGTCTGTTCGGTCGGAGGTATAAAAAAAAACACTATTTTCGTTAGTGGGCATTGCAGTGTTATCCTATTATAAATTATGATTTATGCAATATACAAAGGTAAACATTACTGTCGTCCGAATAAAGTAACAGTGTGTGCAGGTTGAACCATTAAGTCTTCGATTTCTTTGCTGTAAGCTAATTTTAGCCCTGTTTTTGTCATTTTTACATCATTACATCACATTCATATATCATTTCTTTCATACCATTTAAATGTTGAAGAATATATCCTTAAAATGATTTGCAAAATGTGAAATTTCCTGCCATCGTCTTTAAAACATCCCAACAGATTTCAGTTAAGAGAAAGCCAAACAAAATCACATTTTATATACACTGTGCTTTTCAAAGCTGGTCTGTAACTTGTCCACAAATTTTAATTGACTCAACAACATACAATACCCTAGGCATTGTTAAAAAAACGAGAACCCTCAGGGACAATGTAACAACAAACAATATCACTGTTTAATGTTTTCGCCAAGTCTTTGAAACGGTGCATAGCAACAGAAAGCAAACTTGGCTAGTGTATTTAACAACAAAACATTGTGTCTCTCGGGGTAATGGGGTATCAAGCTTGTTTTTTTACTTTCTAAATAGAGGAACAGCCATGCGTTGTTGGTGCCCATGATCTGGTCGAGATCCTGCTATTATCCTATTGATGATTCATAGTCAGCAGGTTCAGGATATTACTGAAAAAAGGGGGAAGCAAAGTGTTAACTCCTTACTTGATATTTATCACGACATTTAATACATCCCCAAGGGGAAATTGTGAGTTCGAGTTTATAAATTTTCTGAAATAATTGAATTTTTTTCTCCCAAATACGAAGGAAGTATCAATTCAGCCAAGCTGATGAAATCGTGGGATGAAATGAGTTTCGTCATTTCCTTCCTTTTTTTCTTTCCTTCTCCTTTTTTATTTAAATCAGTAACCCACATAATTGTATTGAAAAAAATCTACGATCGCAGTGAAGAAAACCTCAACCTTTTAAAGGTATTACCAACGCTGTCCCTGAGAGGACAACAAGGCAGTAAAATATTCCGCAATGTCATTCATACCTCGGAGTACGCGTACGTCAAGTAGCCGCCCACTTCTGACATCGAACAGTCTTGTAAATTAACATCAGGACAGAGATTTATCGCGCACCTAGCCATTTGAAAAGATCTTTAACAGACCTAGCCACCGGTTGTCACGAATCTTTCACGGTGTGACACAGTCATTCCCCCCTCACCCTGATCGTCACAAGGTTGACCTGAACTGCGCCACTTTATCAGCGGACCATATCGGTCCCCTTTCAGCCTCACCCTCGGGGTGAAGTCATGTCGCCTGAATCAGCTTTATATACAGTTCATGCGACAGTAACAGTATCTGTATCTCCACAGTGATTCACCTTTATATTAATTGAAAAGTCAGTCTCATGTTTATGGCATCATATCGGTTATCGAAGCAGTGTCTGATTAAGAGTTAACTGTGCCAATATAGCATTGAAGGGCGTTTCATTTTAACCTTAACGCATTTGGTGGTGAATGTTTGATACGCTTAAATACGAGGTAAGACCCAATTTTTAATCAATGTACGGTTTTGTGATGCTGTCGAAATCAGGCACTTAACCACATCCAACTGATCTTCGATATTAACTTTAATGACTAAGATTTTGAACGAAATTTAGCTCAAAGACACCACTTCCATTAATCATCACTTACACGTATAAATCTCCAAAATTGTAGTTAATGTTGTGATATATTTAAATAATCAAAAGTTTAATGTTTTCTATTCCTTTCCTCCGGTCCCGCCTCTCAGATGGACTTTTTTAAAATCTCGTTTTGTTTCTTTCATTTGAGGGCGTTAGTCTACGTTGTTGAATATGGATCAATTACCACTTACGCAATGTGACAATGTGTCCATTATACACCCTTCGAAAGCGACTTACTATACCTCTCTTTTCAGTACTTTGGGACAAATATACAGAGACGCCAAAATGGACATGTTGTCACTTTTGTGCGTGCTGTTGACGCTGTCTTTCACGACGGCCTCTGATATTGTCAAAGTTGATGGTAAGAGATGAACGTATCTTGGATTCGATTTGATAAGATTAATTGTTATCAAATATGATATCAGAATTGTTATCTAGACTCGTATAGATTTCAAAATTGGTATTTTGATAGTTCAACGAATGGTATAGTATCATTGTATGTATGTATGTCTGGGAGTGTGTGTGTGTGTGTGTGTGTGTGTGTGTGTGTGTGAGAGAGAGAGAGAGAGAGAGAGAGAGAGAGAAAGAGAGAGAGAGAGAATATTTTTGGCAAATGCGCACTCCAATACTGCATGTACGGTAAAGAACTTCTCGATGTGATCCAAAATGTGATTTTCATATATTTTCTATTCTGACAAAGAAAGTAAATCATTTTAATTATAATAAACACTTTTTCTTTAGTGTCTTCCAAATCCGAGGACCCTTACGGCCACCTCCATGCCTACCACATCGTCCAGCCTATCCGACTGGAAGGGAACAGGAGGAAGCGGGACCTGTCAACCCGGACACACGACAAGGTACCCCTGCGTATTACGTCACAGACGTAGTCCACATTCTTCAGTGACGTAATACGCAGGGATATAGAATGTGAACTACGTCAGTGATTTACTAAGTGTGGAACAAGTAAATGCAGTGGCATCTGTATCTGTTTTCTCACCTGCTCTCACCTGTGAGACTTTTCTGTAAATTGACGATCGATTTAAGGTGCTAGGCCGTTACGTTATAATATTAAATCATCCCAAACTAAGTGCACAATTAAAGAGAACATCATGTTTGCATCAACGCTAATCATGGCTCCTTATATCCACCAATCAATGGTCCTCATAAAATATTGAATTAATTGAATGACTGTTCACGAGTAATAGGACAGTGCGAACATGGCAGCGTCAGTCAATAATGTCTAGATTTCCCCCGAGGTTTCACGTGATAGTGTGGTATAGTTTCAAAATAATAATAATAATAATAATAATAAAAATAAAATAATAATAATAATAATAGTTATTATTTTGAGATTATTGATCATGGATGAAGTCAATTTTCTCAAGACAGCGTATTCATCTTTCAGGTTTTTCATTTATCACAGCCGTCGTTTTCCATCAGAACTCCTGAGCGAGATTTTGTAATCGATCTGGAGTTGAATACGTGAGTAATTCTTTATAAGAGATAAAATAAACATGTCAAGTTCAAATTAAACAGACCCCAAAATGTAAATAAATGAGCAAATAGTGATAGCAATACATGTGTAAATACAAAATTAAAGAAATCGGAATCTCAGCATAAAAATATAACAATAGAAAGAAAATGTCCTTAACCCAGTTCATTAATTTGATACAGGTTGTGTAACTGAGTATAATGGTGGTATTGTTAAGAATAACAAATAATTTCCCGTTTATGCCATAAAACAACGGATCTTCTAACATTAGGCCTGATGGTTTGATGATGCGTTTGACGGTTTGATGACGTGATATGATGACTCCAATAGAGTGACGTTTTAATCATAGTTTAAATCTAATTTATTTTGTTTCATTTTTAGCGGCCTTCTTTCTGATCGGTTTATAGAAGTAACCTTTGACAATGAAGGTCAACGAAGGACAAAGAAGGTGAAGTCAATTTGCCATACGTATTTGTAAACCTTCACTATCATGATTTTAATAGACTGTCCACCTTCCGACTAGAAGTTTAAAATCAATTTTGAATCACAAAGTAATTTCTGAGGTGCATGTAAACTTTAGAATTACTTTCGATACTGTTCTATAGATTGGTATTTTATCTTCTGTAACCAGGTGAGAGATTCCATTACTTCTAGCAGCAAATCGCGATCATTTACATGTGATGAGTGTATATGAATAGGACACAATATGAATACGCTATTACTGTATTAACGTAACATTATTATAATGAGTACATGACATTCCAGCTTCACCCGGAAAGATGCTACTACCATGGTAAAATTCGCGGTATTGACGAGTCCAACGTTGTAGTCCATACGTGCCGCGGAATAAAGTGAGTAGATGTTCAAAAGTTGGTTTAAATCGTACTTTACAATTTTTTTAGAAGACAGTATGATAACATCAAAGAAACGCAATACTCTTGATTATTATTATTATTTTTATTCATTCATTCATTTCATTCGTGACTTTTTCTTGTAGTGGAATGATTCATGACGGTGACGAAATCCATTATATCGAGCCACACATCCATGACGACGTAAGTACATACATGTAGGGTCAGGTTGATGAAGAAAACTTTTTAGTTTATGACACTGGTCTAGGGTAACTGGTCTGGGTTTAGACTATTAACAGGAGGAAGTTTGCCTCATTACTGTCCAAAGGCTACTGATCCACATAGATATAGTACATATCAGTTATAGCGTACCAGTTGGACATATGCATTTGGCTGGACTCGTTTATATACTAAAGCACAACTGATTAATACAACCTATCAGATAACGTAGGCGTTAACTGTTCCCTGTATTCTAGTGTTATCTTGTTGTGTATATATCCGCCAACTGTATACTTTCGCCAATATGCACTGGAGTATAAATTGTAGTTAATATTATGATAATAAAAATACCTAGAAATTGGAAATAGATTGGCATTGTTTAAACTAATTTATATCTGTGGTCTCCCTCCTTTGACAGCGAGACACGCCCCAGAACCACGTGGTCTATAGGAAGTCGGACATCAAGAACCAGCCAAAGGAAATGAGATGCGGTAATAACTAGAAAACCATTCTTATGACAATGTTTTAAAGAAATCTGCCTCTTTTTACAAGTAAATTTAAACAAATATTTTGGTAAAATAACATATTTTTCATTGCTGAGTGACTTAATTTTGGCTGAAGGAGTTAATGGATGCTCAATTTTACATATATACATACATAACATTATATAATTCACTGTTTATATCATCTTTGTCTGAATCATCCATATATCATTCAGGGCACAATTCAACAATAAAGATGGACCACACGATATTAAAGGAGCCAACAGAAGCCAAGTCCCGCAAGGTAAACTTGCACTTGAATATGTACTGTGTCTATGGGTCACAGATAATTGAACTAAAATATCTTGTATGGTTTTTAGGAAAGATTTTTGTGAAGTAGATATTGACATGAATTGTTATAGATAAAACAAAAGGACAACATAGTAAGGTTTACTTTTTCTACTAGTATACTGATGTTAAATGAATGTCATGCTCTGTATCCTGCTATTTCTCATCTGTAATACTACACTGTATTTTCCTTTACTGACTGTCGTACTAATATCTCTTTAAAATTAATTTCTTCTTCTATTTTTCCACAGAAACGCGCCATCCCCACCTATAACAGTGCCCTGTCCACGCGATATGTAGAGCTATACAGTGTGACAGACTACAGGACGGTGAGTAATTGAAGTCGCCAGCTCAGCAGTAGCCAGGGCTGCCCACAAAGTATAAATATTGGGTCGCGAACAGAGCCCAGATGCCTTAGCGTAAAACTGGCTGACTTGAAATCTTGATGCGTCTTAACGTTAGTGCTGAAATTTGAGTATGTTTGGTTCTACGGTCGGTTGTGACGTAAATCAAAGTGTTATAGAGTTGGTTTAATACACAATATGAATGCACCGGTGGCGGAAATAATTGGAAATTGTTTGATAACTAGGTAACGACATACAGGTGAAGTAAGGTCGGGAACATTCTATATGATATATATCTATAAGAGAGAGAGAGAGAGAGAGAGAGAGAGAGAGAGAGAGAAAGCTTAACTTTTTCTTTCTATTTCAGTACCAACGTTACTCCAGTAATATTACCGCCATCAGGACGAGGGCCGTGCAGTTAGCTAACACAATGGACTCGGTAAGTTCTAACTTCCAAATACTCGAATTTCTTTTCACATTACGACGACATTTTGAAAATTTCAACATTCGTGTGCAAAGCGCGGAGTGCGGTACAGATAAAATAATAAACGGATACTGTGGCTGGAAGTTAAATACCATGTTTTTAATAAAAGATAAAAGTTTATAAATAATAAAACATAAGATAAAAAGTTAATATTAGATATAAAGTTTATATTTCTTTACAGATTTATAAAACCATGAACGTCCGGGTGGTCCTGGTGGCCGTAGAGGTGTGGTCATCCTCAGACAAGGCTACTGTGTCCACTGACGAGGACGCCACGGTGGACGCCTTCTGTCATTACAAAGAGAATAATTTGCCTATGAAAATATTGGATTACGACAATGCACAGTTGCTTATGTAAGAAAGTTATTTATTCATGAAGATATCATCTTTACGCCACCTTAATATTCCTCGCCGTCATTATTTACTGACTTAGCATTAACCTCAAACTCAACTTGACATCAGATGAAAAAATTCAATCTGTCTGTGGCGAACGGTAAGCTTTCCACCAGATACACAATAAAAAAAAAAAATAAGTGATAAACAATAATTAAACCCTGTTCTACTTTTCAGAGGCACTGATTTGACCGGCTCAACGGTGGGATACGCACCCCTTAAAAGCATGTGTAGCACAAAACGCTCCTGTGGAATAACAATGGTATAGAACTGTTAAACCTGCGTATTTCAATAATAATAATAATAATAATAATAATAATAATAATAATTTGCAACCAACATTGGATCGTAGGCTACATTTATAATACTAAAAGTGACA
The DNA here is from genome assembly GCF_001039355.2 of Lingula anatina. Next base: position 267,564 of record NW_019775389.1, on the reverse strand, counting down.
ATTCTAAGACAGACAGATGTATTACAACATTTTTTAAAATACGCTCGCAAGCACTGCATTAGGATTAAACTTTTTTTGATGTATTTCGTACAATCATAAATTACCTAAAAGTTGACAGTGCCCAGGAAATAAATGTCCCTGAGGCTCGCACTGTTCTCAATTTGGCACTTAAAAAGGCCTGGCCTCTTCCTAGCTTATAAAACTATTCACCCTGCATTAGTACAGCTTTCAGTTGCGCTTATTTATCAATTTATTTTGATCATCTTCATTATCACCATTTTAGGATTTCAACAACGTTGAGCAGTCAGCATACATCATGGCGCACGAAATGGGTCACAATCTCGGCATGACACACGATGATGGACGTGAGTAAAGCTGGACGCAAATTTCTTATTAAATTAGTATTTATGACTAGTTCAAGTTTATATATTTATATATATATATATTATATTATATTTCTATATATATTGCCCCGGGTGACAAAAAATTTAATGCTCTGAGAATTATTTACTCAAAATAAATAACTCCAGCAGACGTGCGGAATTGTTAATCATGGGTACCCAGAACAGTTCATGTAAAGAACTTTTATGGCTACAGATTGTCATTGTTGTGCTAAAAGAGGGAAAATAATAATAATAATAATAATAATAATAATATGCAAAGTCGTGTTTTTTCACGAAGTTCTTAAAATAAAATTTACTTTTGTTCGAATGTCGCAACGTTACTTAATGTATTTTTATACTGAAAGGAAACCATTCGCTTTAAGCACTCATGAAATTTGTTTTCCGTCTCAGGAACCTGCTCATCTTGCGCCCACTCCGGAGGCTGCGTCATGAGCTCTGTTCTGTGAGTATTCTAACACACACACACACACGCACACACACACACACACAAACACACACAATGAATAAATAAAAGAAAGAAAAAAAGGAAAAAATAGACAATACATTTTCAGCTTAGGTAAACATTATGAAACGTTTTGATTAAGCCATTTCGCTTAAAATTTCTTGCAAAATTATTGTTTTAGATAATTCGTGTATTCATTTCCTATACAGACAATCGTCCCCCCTAGCCTGGACCCAGTGCAGTGTTGATGACATTAACGCTAACAATTGGAATTGTCTTAACGACGCCCCGACAGCGTCCTACGAGAAGAGCTGCGGTAATGGGATTAAAGAAGAGGGAGAGGAATGCGACTGCGGTACAGCAGCGGTGAGGAATTTTACGAGGGGGATCTAGAAAAATATCTGATAAATTATGATTATTAATCTATCATGTTCGGGAATAATTGTCACCACTTCATGCGGGAATTCTTGGCGAGACATTTTAACCAAAGAGTAATTGAAAATTAATTAGTAACCCTTATTTGATGAAAACATCATAGATGCATTAATCCGTGAAAGTTCATTGAATAGGGATAAGTTATCAATTAAAATTTTTCATTAATTTTTTTCACGTTCTAGGAATGTCCCACTGCTGACCCATGTTGTGAGACAACAGGGTGCAAGTTAAAAAGTACCTCTCAGTGCGGAGACGGCCCCTGTTGTTCTAACTGTCAGGTAATTGCAATCAAGCGCTTTACTTTTTTCAAAACTTACCACCTGACTGTGTCGAGGTGTTTGCGATACAAAGTTCTCTTTTTAACACACAAGCATATGTGCGACAGGGCGTTTCCAAATTTGATGAAAATGTGAATTACGTAAAACATATTTAAATAATACACTTTACCAGGGCCGTATATTAATTATCTGCATTTTTCTCCCGGGCGTCATAGCAAAGCACATCACATGAATTAGTCAGAACCATATCTGTGAACGGCTGGTGAGAAATCTATCTGTGACCCTGATTGAGGGTATGCAAATAATGTTCTTTTTTCTTTCAGTTTAAAGCCAAAGGGACGTCATGTCGGGCTGTGGCAACAGAATGTGATATAGCAGAGTCCTGCAATGGAGTCTCCAATCTGGTAATTATGACCACTGGAATAAGCAAAAGATTTAGGTTAATTTTTTTATAAAGGCTTTAATTTATTATATTTTTACCACTGAACAAAACGCAACTATTCAAATAAAGGTAGGGTACAGTCATAACGATATTAAAAGTACGCATGCTCATTCTAGTCTTATATTATATCTAATAATAATGGCAATTTCTTTTTAAATGAAAATTTTGCCCAAGCGCCTCACTTCTTTAACATTTTAAAGACGATATCCAATGTTTCTGAAACAAATGTAATTATGTAGATGCATAGAGAATTCGCAGTTTCTTTGCCATTTTAATTGTGTATCTGTTTCATGAAATGGATTATTGAAAAGCAAGTAATATATCATATAATATATCATATAATATATCTTACTCTCATGTTTCCAGTGTCCTGAGGATAACTACCTGGCTGACGGCACTGACTGTAACTCAACTACCGTGAGTAGAAATGACAAATGTTGAATCCATTTTGAACTTTTAAATCTTTTTTGAAATCTGTTTTTAAAATTTCATTTTGAAATTTTACAATTTATTCCACTTTGTAAAACATTTGCTGGACGGTGGGGTGGAGTTCGGCCGCTGGTCAGTAGTCTGACCATGACGCCCTCCCTTCACCCATATTAGGAACATTTTCTTGATGTTGATTTATCATTTTGGGATTAAATTTTACAGGAAATCCTTTGTCTTCACCCAGTTTGAGTAGGGTCCAAAAGAATTTTTGCGATGAAAATTTAAAACCACAATGAGTATTGGTGCAGACATTACTTTTCCTCTTTATACATGTACGTATTTTTTTCTCTTTGGCAGGGTTATTGTTATGCGGGACAGTGCCGGACACACGAATCACAGTGCCAGTATCTGTTTGGTTCCAGTAAGTATTTAAACCCCCTTTACACAGGACGACGTCCTTTCTGCGACCATGAAATTTGGCATCGCTGTGGTCTTAATAAGGAGGCACGAGCATTGAATTTGTATTAGAGTGAATGCTTTATGAGCGGCCAGTTATCGTAACGTAAAGTATTATAACTTTTTAACTCTTAAATGGGGCCGTACTGCTGGACGCAGAAAGGACGCCGTCCAGTGTAAAGGGGCCCTTATTTCCACACGGCCCACACTGACCAATGGTCAGTCAGAAAAAACGTCTTTGCTCACTGTATCTTCAAGTAACAACATTTTAACAAGTCGTATCGCGCCTTATTGTTTTCCGTTTCCATGCGACGTTAAAGGGATAATAACTCTTCGTTTCGGCCAAAAAATGAATTTTCCTGGGGTAAACAACAATTTTTCCATACTTACCAATGGTTAATGAATCCATTTTTACATTCAAAGTTAGTCCCTGGTTTTTTTCTAAAAAGTTTGGTTTTTTGTTAAAATCTCTTAAGAGATTTTAACAGAGTATAGCCGTCAATGGAGGTCACGTGGTCTAAAGACAAGCTCAGATATCAGAATAATAGCTATAACTGCCTTTTTGTGGTAAAACAGAATATATTATATTTCTATGAGTTATTCACAATGTTTTTATTGTGAAATGTAGATTTCATACGAAGAGTTATTATCCCTTTAAGGCGTATTGTTGCATGGTGAATTATTGTCACATTCTAAAAATACTGTCTTGCTCAGGGAGCCAAGGTCTTCGCTCGTAGACATAACAAATAATATGAATTCCCCATCTTCCAGCTGCGGTGAAGGCTCAAGACGCCTGTTGGGATCTTGTCAACACGGGAGGCGACCAGTACGGTAATTGTGGGAAACTTTCCAACGGGACCTACACCGTGTGTGCGACTGCGTAAGTACATGTAGATAAGTATTTCTTTTCAACTTTCTTATCCCGTTCATTTTTTTCACTTATTTTCCATCCTTATGTGGTTTGTAGGTTGAAAAAGGCACCCCAGTTTGCTGATTGGCTTCTCAGAAAGCCAAATTTACTAATTTCATTCCACGCGCTGTGTGACTATTTCCTGTATCCACTTAATATTTATTAAAAAAAAAAGAAGAAAATGTTAATTTTCATGATTTGCTTTTCAGTGATATCTTATGTGGTAAGCTCCAGTGCACCATACCTGGGTCAAGCGGAGCAGTTCTCCCCGTTATTGGGAATAGTAAAACCGGTACCAGTGTCACCACCACGTTTTCCAACGGAACAACTATCTCTTGCAAGTAAGTAACTAAGGGCGCATTCAGGTTCACACACCGTACTAGCTGGGGGATTCTCGCTGAAGTGCAATCAGTGGAATCAGCTTAATCGGCACGAGATATCTAATTACCCCCTAGCTGCTCAAGGAAGCGTGTCAGACAATTAAACTGATTGCATTTTTAAGCACTAAAAGACCAGCTGAGATCATGAATGAATACTCGTCAATGAATAGAGTGGGCAACCTTGATATTATTTGTCATGAAATCATAAGTGTTTAATTTGATAGTCGTTGATTATTATATTTTCAGTGGCGGAGACGCAGATTTTGGGGATGATGCCCCCAGCCCAGGTCTTACTGCTGATGGAACCAAGTGCGGAACCCAGAAGGTACGTTAAAACAGTGTAGGCCTTTAGACTGGGGTCGAGATAGTATTTGTAATATGGACATTATGTTTTCCAGAGTGGACATGCTTTAACCGATAGAATGAACACAAACCTATTCACACTTTGTTATTTAACTTCAAATATACTTATCTTTATGTAGAAGCCTTCTTCTGAGTGTGTATATTAGAATATAGGACCTAAATATTTTACTTGGGACCTTTTATTTAAAGCCTAGAGCACATTAAAACAATTATTAGTTCTTTCAATTTCGTTTTTATCTACTCTATATAGACCCCTACATCTGTGCTAGAAAGACCACCGACTAAGCATTGTCATTATTCATTTCGTTATTTTATATTGTCTCCAATTCTAACGAAGAGAACTTAATGTTTTCAGATGTGTTTAAGTAACAGGTGCCGTTCATTCTCTGAGATCTCTGTGGGGGTCAGTTGTGGTCAGGTGAATGGACAGACCTGTGCCGGACGCGGGGTGAGTTGACCAAGGGTCCTAGGACCCACATCACTAATAAACTCAAGGCGAAAATTGGTGTTCATTTCAAAATCGAAAAACATACAGTGTATGCTACTTGATAAAGTGAAGTTCAGTTGGCGGCCCCTAATCAAAGAGCCAACCAAATGCCAAACGTGCCAACGTTGGGCCAACACCATCTTGCCCTTTGGGTCGCACCAAATCACTGTTTTCATAATGCCATTCCATGCCGTACCATACCGGGGAATGCCAAGCATTTTCGAGTGATATGATCACGTGGAAAAGCGCGGGGGCCATCTCTGAGACTGTTTTAACAAACAAACAAAACTCATTGCTAAGGAAACTGTTCAACATTATCCGTGAGATTGTTTTGTAATTGAAGTTACCTTCACAGCATAATGAATATTTATATTACATCATCTCACGACTCTCTAATCGCCATTCGTTTTTATTCCAGTATTGTAACCAAGACAACCAGTGCGTGTGTAGAGACAATTACGACCCGGGCTCCAACTGTGAAAATACCGTCAACGGTAAGTACTAAAACAAAGATTAAGGGGCAATAAAACGATTGGGATTGATGGTTTGGTAGGCCTACAAACGTCGGTTGATATGATCTTGTCATAAGAAATATTTGTCAGTCTTAATTTTATTAATTTATGTATTTATCCATTATTAATAAATAAATAAATAAATAAATAAATAAATAAATAATTGTTTTTAACAATTATATTATTATATATTTCCAGAAAATGCTCTGCTGACGTGTTACAAGTGTTCAGACGCAGACGCGTGTGGAGGAACTCCGAACTCGGCCAACAGTACAACAGAATTGTGTACATCTAACGAGCAGATTTGCCAGGTAGGCCTATCAAATAACAGAGCTAGCTAGGGCTAAATCCTCACAAATCAAAATGCCCGAATACGCAATCATCAAAGCACTTCAAGATTGATAAGATGAATTAGGATAACGAAAAAGAAGTTTCGAATCTTAGAAAATTAAAAATGTACATGCAGTCTAAAGATAAGAATAGGGCCTACTAGAAAAGCTCTCAGAGAGGGAAGACCTCCGCCAAGACAGATATTAAGCTTATAGTTGACCTTTACTTAATCGGCGAAGAAAATGGCACAGATTTGTTCTGTTTATCAATTTTTTGTTCTTGATGGTTGTTGCTGAACAGGAGAAACATGTATGATGAATGTACAATTTTACAGGTGGTCCGGCTGGCTAGGACTGGGCAGACGACACATTACACTAGAGGGTGTGTTTACAAGACTTCTTGTACTGAAGAGTGCCAGACGACTTCCGGTGATACGAAATGCGTGGATTGCTGCCAGACAAGCCGCTGTAACACGGGTAACGGGGAACCGACCACTGAGAGCTCAGGAATTAAGACCACGATTTCAGCGGCCTACACCTTCACCCTGTCTCTATTGGTTTTGTTATTCTGAAGTGACAACTGCTGGTATAAGTAATGATCCTGCCCCTTGTCTCTCTATTGTAAGGCCGCATCGAGAACAGTGGACTAACTAGTCCGAGGGTCAAATATGGCCGACCAACTTGAATACTTTCCCAACTGGGAATCTTTTCTATATTAGCGGAATAGACGGTAGCCTAAACCTTTTAGTGGGTCGCCATATTTGACCCGCGGACTAGTCAGTCCACTGTTCTGAAAGCAGCCTCGGTGGTTTATGTAAGGCCTCTAGTGTTGGTGAGGTCAAACGTTTCCTCAAAGCCGAAATTTTTCTCCGATCACACACTTTTCTGTTTGATTTATTTAAATAACAGGTGACATACGTCTCATAACTTGTCAATATGCGACATTTCATTTACGTGGTCCAGTGTCGTTAAGAACATATTTCTGAAAATTTTAGAAAAAAAAAATGCCGATAAACACAGAGACTTGAAAAAGTTGCAGTAGAAGATGCATAAACAGTACCACTTCAATGCAAGTTGCAGCTCTATTTTTTTTAAATGTCAGCTATCGAGATTTATGTGTAATCCGATGTATGCACCACAATACCGCGGGCTCAGCTGTGATATTTTTTTTATAAAAAGTACCTTGTGGATTGAATTGCTATTATATTACATTGTACATAATATCATCTTTCAGTCTCTAAATGATGTCATCGATGACATTTACTGTACTGTTTCTTATGACCTTAGTCATCGATATTAGCTGTCTGTGATACGAAAGTAGTGATATAGGCCTATACACCCTTTGAACAGAATCATAGTGATCAGTCATGTATCAGTAATAAGCAGTGACAGACCCAAGGACGCACAATGGCCCTCTGCCACCCCCACCCCCAATTTTCGAGGTTCTACTAATTCTCATTCCAAGAAACATTGTACATTTGCCTAGCAAACGGAGGCAATTTTTTATCCGTGACCGAATAACCCCCCCCCCCCCAACCCGGCCTTCTGGAAAACCCTGGGTCCGCCTATGATTTGTGGACATATACCAGGAAGTGACTGAACGTGTTAGTTTACTTCAAAGCAATAATTTATTAGAAAAGAACGGAGAAAACATGCAAATTGGGGCCTACATTATCATGTGCTACTTTTCATATTTTTCTGTGATAGAAATGACTTTCTGTGTTGGTTGTCAAAACGAAATGATTTTATTTGTGTTTACGAATGCATTTTCAAGGGAATATTTGTGTATCCAAACAGAATTCCGTCCTTATTGTAGTTTGTAAATATCGACCTTTATTGTACATGTATATATGTCTTGCCGAATTGCTAGCAGTATTAAAATAAAAGGTAATTGAAGTTATATTTTTTAAATGAGCACATCTAATGGCAAAAACTGATCATGAAATAAAGAACTGTATAAACATATCACAGACAGTGTCTTTTATTACTTACTGGTATTTCACAAAACGATAACATGCACAAAGCGCATAATAATATTCATACTTAAAAGAAAAGAATGGAGACATGCCCATGGCCGCTAGGACGGTTTTTACAAATATACAAGAACCTGCTACACGAAAAAAAAATAACATGTGCTACATTGAATTGTTGATAGCAGGTACATCAAAATGAGATTCAGTTCCGAATATTATGCTACAATAACTGTGTCCAAGTCTTCTTTACAACGCATGATAAATAAGATATAGTATATATGATATGAGAGAGAGACTAGTCTATGTCAAACGAATTATCAGCATGGGTGGAACCAGAAGACGGCCTCCATCCGCCCCTGGTCTTTTTCTTTGAGCTAGACAAACACAGTCACAAAGATTCGGCGAAAAGCCAGACGCGAGCGATTTTACCGGACTCGCAGGACTTTTGAGTTCGGTCTTAAGTTTTTTTGACACCACCCCCGGTCTCCTTAATTAAACGCGACCTTCATATTCACTTTATGCACACTTGCCCACACAGATATTAGAGTCTGGAACCGCGCTTAAGTTTGAGGACTGTGGTTTTCAACCTAATTACTTTTCTTAAAGTGCACTTGATTTGTAAACTGAATCCACACCACGTATGATATCTGGTAGCGTCTCGGCTGAAAGTCAAACAGACACAGGTCTTTTGTACTCTTGACTAGCATCCAAGTGGAAGGACTGAGAGACAATATAACAGGGTGCTTAACAATTTGATACACAGCAACTAGAAAAGCACTCCGAGAGCGCAGACCTCCGCCAAGGCAGCTGATTATTAATTATTGATTGATTATTGACTTCTTAGTTAACCCATTTCCCACCTACCCTGAAAATTTCATCAAAATCGGTCCATAATTTTTTGAGTTATGTTGATGACAAACAAACAGACAGACAGACAGAAAGAGACAAACAGGGGTGAAAACATAACCTCCTTGGCGGAGGTAATAAGAGGAGATTTAAAAACATATCCTCATCCCAATACCCGGGTTGACATTACTTTAGCTAATAAAAGTAATTCAGTTACCGATTTCGATTGATCCAAGTCGCATATGCTTCACATTATGATACATCTGAATGAACTTTTCGCGTACATGAACTTTTCGCTTTTCAGAAATCTATAAAAAATATATCTTACTAACCAAAAATAATTTTACCGAACAAACGGTATACAGAACCTTGAAATGAAATGGACTTCACGTTTAGGTGGCAAATTGTTTGTGTTTTTCTGAAGAGGTCACTTTCCATACGAAGTTCTGAAGCGTCCATGGTACTGGACCTCGCGTGGACTGAGCATTTTTATCAGCTTCTATGACCTTGGTCATTAAATTCTTCAACCCGCGCATGCGCAACAACACGCTACTATAGTCACTTATGTGGACACCTAGATACAGCGTGTCGGGATCCTCTAAAATAATACCCACAGGGAAGAGGAACGGGTCTTGGATGTACCTTGCTCGAACAATGGGCACACTGAAGAGAATGTTGTGATGGACTAAGATGTCATTGCTGACGTACACGATTCTGAATGGCTCCACGTGGAGCACTACCAGATGAGTTGTGTAGAAGCGCTTCCAGCTCGGCGCTTTGAAAAACGTCCCGTGGGCCACGCCCACGTAATATTTCCCGCTATAATGTTCAAAAGGGGTGCCACCCCTTAGGTGAGATTTATTGTCTTTGAACTTGATGTTCTTCCCTGAGTCGTCTTTGTGAATAAAAGAGCACACCCCTTTAATGGTACAGCGAAGGATCCGCAGAGGGTCGAGATTGTGGACGAAGTGCAGCTGTCCGTGCAAGTTGAAGGCTGCCCAGTGTTTGTCACGCGGCATGCCATATTTGGTCGGTTGGACTCCGCCGTTTGTGATACGTGGTATAATAATTTCACTGTTGTCGAAGTCCCAAAACATAGTGTAATCTATCACAGTTCTGTCTTTAAAGTACACGGCTGTATTGAAAGTCACGAACAAGCGCTCCTTGCCGTCTTTTTCATACACCTTAAACATCCTCGGCTCTATGGGACCATCGCCAAACCCAAAAGCCTTGGTTGTGGGTATCCCCAGGAGAGAACCGTTCGTGAGGGGCTTGAAATTTCCATCGAAGTTTTGCGTGTAGAAGTAATTATCTGCGAAGAAGTTGTACGGTTTCTCCCTTTTCTCATATCTTTCCTCTTCTAGCCAAATGCGCAACACGGTCACCAGCTGGTCGTTATGCCAAGTAATGGCAGGACTATTGGCGTAGAAGACGTTCTGGTGGACTGGATCCGGAAATATTTTCTTCACCTTATTCTCAACGAAAGGGGAAAATGAGTAAACGAGTGAGGTAGTTAGGGTTACTGCCACTTCGGCGATTTTTCCGCTACTGTTGAATATCCCACCGATTGCAGTGTAAGGGCGAATAAACTTATCCGGTGCAAGAATTCGATGCTTTTTCTTCCCCTTCGCTGGTTCCTGGGTCCGTGTTTTTTGCGGTTGTTTGTGAACGTCTTGTAAAGATCGTCCGACATTGGAATAGCTCTGCATGTGGTTCTCGGAGAAACTGACTGATCCCACATCGTCTTGCTTGAAAATTAAGTAAAAAGGACCGAAAATCCCGATGATAACGGTGAGGGTTATGGCCCATCGTAAGTGGTTGGATTTCAGTCGTCGACGCGGAGTCAGCATGGTTATTGTTTTGGCTGCTATTTCACAACACGTTTAAGTAATAAATTATAAACGTTTTATAACACAATACTGTTCTCTCGTTTTTAATTCCTGTCTCAAGAACACTTGTGAATCTTACGTATTCGTCTTTTTCTTCAAAATCTGAATTTTTCCACCGATCACGTCAATGCAGTAGCTGCAGTCGTCGCATCTCCATAGCAAACGCTCATTAGGAACATGAATTCTGTTTGTTATTTTGCGTGAACGTCGGTCGCACGGTTTCTGTTGACATTCATGTAATGCGGCTTGCACTTTCATAAGACAGACAAGACGTCAACCAAGTATCCTAGCTTCTCACTGATAGCATGACAGCTCTGGAATAAAGTAAGAAGCAATTATTAGCGCGTATCACATATCACGTAATACGCTCGCTGGGATTTAATGAAAATTTACACGGCGAAAAGGTGGGGGAAATTCTAAAATAAAATCTAGCTGTACAATTACATGAAACTGAGACAGGAACTCTACAAAACATTGTCAAATTCCACAATAAGTAATTTTTTATTTATAAATATAAAATGGAGTTGACGTGATTTAAACTGTCTGCACAGTACAGTGTATATACATTTCACTTTTGGGATTTAAAAAACATAATCTAGCAAGGCGCTGAGAGTACAACATGAATACGTACGCACAGAGGATGAAGCATTGCATTGAAAATTAATAACAGAACAGAGCGGCAATAAGTTTGACGGCTCATCGTGATAACACTGACGCCTTTTCCTGCTTTTGTCTTTGTGCATTTTAATATGAGCCAATAAAATGATGTCTTTTGATGACAGTTTAACAGACATGTTTTGCAATATCCTGCACAGGCGGAATTGATCATTTTAGTAAATTAATTTTCTTTGAATTTGACATCGGAGAAACCAAAGGTAAGGGCGGAGTGGAATGATGCGTATGCCACGAATTGTTTAATTAACGTGAGGATGAAACTAAAAAAAAAAAAAAATTGTGACGTAAAACGAAACAGAGGGGCAATTCCCACAGATACTTGGATCGATTTATCTCCATGGGGAGTCTCACTAAATTGCTGTCAACTCAACCGGCTTACATATCTGTCACGCCTAATAAAGCTGTTAGGGTGGTAAGTATCTTTACCCCCTAGCTGATTATATCTTGGGTCCCTGATTCTTGTGAAGGGAGACAAGTTAAGAGTCATCCATTTTTATCACCATTTTCACAAATTTACAAACCGTACGTTTGGGGGGGTGGGGGGTGGAGGGGCTAAATACCCTCTCTAATAAAAATGATGATCCAAATTGCTGTCAAAGGTCATCATTTTTAGCTTTTTACCTTATACTCTGCGAAGGAGGTGGGTGTAAAAACTCTACTGCTTGTAGACTTGAGAAAACGGAGGTAAAAATGGATGACTTCTTTAAAAGGTGGTCCCGCGGCTAAGAGGGGTCACAAGACCCTCTACGTCCCCGACGGGTGGCCATTGGTTTTATGTAACTTATCAGTGGCACTACATGTGCATTTTTGTATTCGTTCGTAATCACACGATAACAGTGATTTCTCTCTCTACACCTTACAATATTCTCTGGTCAAAGTCTTATGTAATACTGGTCCTTGTAATAAGTTGTTGCTCTGTGTTCGCGCCATTAGCGTCAAATGGCAATTAAATGTTATCGGGAAGTATGCAAATGCATTAAATAAATAGACCCGTTTAATGCATTGGTGTACTTACATCCCATTACCAATAAGAAAGCGCATTATTTCTTGTACATGTGGCAAACATTTGCCTCTTTACCAAGCGTTAATAGTTGCCTTGATATAGTTAGTTCTGATAAAATATAGGGCCTATTAGTAAATCCTGATAAAATATATTAGTTTTAAATTAGCAAATATGTTAATCAGCTTGGCAATTGAATCATAAACAATAATCATTTAGCACAGGCTGGAATTTTTCCTCATTATTAGCTTTCAGCTAACTTGGTGGGAGACCGTCTTCAGACTGGTGTGATCTAACGGAGACGAAGAATTCTAGCTTATGCTAAATAATTGTCGGTTATGAGTCTTAAATTGCAGATATAATAATAATCGTGAAAATAGTCCCTCTTGTAATACATGTATCACGGCAATTACAAGATTGAAAAAACGTTTCCCATATTGAACTGTCAAAACGAGAGCTTTTAAAGATATCAATTATTTGCAAGTTGGATAATGAAGAAGCACTAATTTTTCGCAATGAAATCGATTATTCTAATGCTGCAGTGTATCATTTAACAACAGCTTATACGGATCACGACACTTCCGTGTATGTGACATTTTCTCCTTTTGGAGGTTGGGGACAATTGATCGATCATTTCAATGTTGTCAAATTACGACTGTTTCACATTTTGTAGTATACTGTACACGAGTGTAAGGGATCTAGACCACTTAACTGTGGTCTGCTACGTTTTAGAGGAACCTCAATTACACACGACGTTCACACAAATTAATGGCATCTGATCTCATGTTTACAGAAAAAAGTGTACAGATTAAACAAATAAATCAACGAAATTGAAGAATAAAATTAAAGAAAAATTCTTAAAAAATTTACATGGGATCATGCCCACCAACGACACTAACGAGGGACCCAAGGTATTAGAAAGTTTTTTGACAATGCTCAAATCACAGAAGGATTCAAAACGCGTTTTAACGGCCCAGTTGCCATGTGTCTCCAAGACCTAAACTCTCGCAGTAACCAAGAAGACAGCTTGTCTACTCCTGTGTCGTCTTTAGTCCTCAGCCATCAGTTGTATAAGTCTGAAGGGCTGACTGTCAGGACAGGTGTGACAGGAATGGAAGTCCGCATAGAACCGTAGTCCTTTGCTCCTTGCTTTGTTACAGGTGACAGGTGACATTCGTCCAATATATTTACCCCAACGGTTAAACCTTAACCTGTACTAATCATATTGGACCCCGGACTTTCATTCCTAGGACTGCCATTCCTGTCACACCTGACTCTGAAGTTGTGTAATATCTCGCACTAGTTATTTACACTGAGGGAAGTATGGGGAAAACGTTTGTCAAGTCAATATTTAAATCCATTTCTTAAACCTAGGTCACATTTGCCATACGATGCCCGTACGGTGTACGCATACATCTCTTTTCTTACGGAATCGTACGGATTTACGGACAAGTCAATCTAAAACTTCTGTCAAATTTTGAAAATTGTAAACCCGTAGGCCCACGCATTATCGTACGTGGCATCGCACAGTTACGGTACGGGTATTGTTTGGTGGACTTGTTGTAATCGTGGTAATGTTTGCACTGAGACTGAAAGGGCTCCTTACGATCACTTTTCACCGACAACCCGAACCCCCCCCCCCCTCATAATTTCAAGCTCATATAAGCGAAATGGTATGGCACACGTATATAATATAAACGTGCTCGCCGGCGTAGCCCGTAGCTACTGACGATGTCATTAAAATCGCACGGTAAATCATACACAATTTCATCGTACCGCGCCCGTGGCAAATGTAAGCTAGGCTTTACCGCACACGTCTTTTGCTACCAGCACGTTTGGTGGGTCTGTACGACAAGCAGTATACACGGTGAGTCACTTACGTGGATACAGTTCATGGACGGTGAGCTGTGATCGTGGTTTTCTGTGTTCCACTCAGCCCTGACGTGACACCGATGTCACAGAGAACCCAGCCCAAACTGCTCTCTCTCTGTCCGGCAGAACATGGCTGTCTCTCTGTAAGGCGCTTTGACCCAGTAAACTGCCTGCCGTCACGGGGCTTTTCTCTCCTTTGACATTCTATACCTGGGTATTGAAGTGGTTTTATATAATAGGGCAGGTACGTCACGCCTAACTCGCCAGGTAAATATAATATGAAGCAGGGGTATTGATCGGACTGTACTCGAACAGTGCAGGGTAGTGGAGCTACAGTGTAGAAGGCGCGGTCACTTTCGGATTATCAATGTCGCTCCTAAATCGATCCATATGACGCAAAGGTACGCCTCAATATGTATTTACATGGAGCTGTTTAAACTATAGCACAGGTTATAATATTTAAAATAAGTTGATTGATTAATTGGCTATAAGTTAACACACTAGAGGCAGGAGTGTCTTGTTATACAGGAAGTAATAATAAGAAGTACATGGTTTGTGTTCAGTTGGATATAAACTAGATAGGTACAAAAAAGCTGGGGATGATGTGAACGGGTTTTATTTGTAATTGAATTCTGCCGGGAGTCGCGTGAAAGGGCGCAACCCGCAGTATCACAGAGAGTGTTTACATACCGTGGTGTCCATAAAGCCATTGCAAAGCAGGGACTGATGTGTGCTAGTGCAGAGACCGGGCGTCATGTGAATATATCTGACAGGCGGTAGTAATTCCAGTACATTACATGGTAGAACGTGAGTATTCACACATCATTTTTTATATCTCTGGGCCTGGATACCGCTAATTATTTCACTCGTTGAATCGGTTTACGTGCATGCTTATTTGGTTTAAACTATGCCAACAAATACATGCTGGTATACGGATGATACTCAGGGCTTCAGTTCCACTTTATTTCATTATTCATTATTCATTAATTATTCATTTTAAACATTTTGGGGTGGAGTGTGTGCGGACGTACCCTGTAGGGTGGGTGCTGGGGTGGGAGGGGGGGGGGTGCTCCACCTATTACCAGCACCACGTGCGTGCTCATTGATATTACAGCTAGCCCACGTGTGTTCATGTATTTACTCACCTATACTTGGCGTGCGAATCCAGTACACCCCAAAACACGCAATATGACACAAGACCCTCCAATAACATGTCCCATCAACTGAAAACCAGTCTTCCCACAATTTCCCCCGGCGTGATCATTGTTTATACATGGCTAGGGCCTGCTTGAGTTCTGTCCTCGCCCTGCCCCTTGGTTGCGAGGATAATTTCAACTTTATCCCCAAGTGGGCGTGGCGTGGGGATACTGGAAGTGCTTGCGGGTTCGACGTAGATGTCTTTGTACACAAACAGTGAGATTAGGCGTGACAGTGAACGCAAATAACTCAGGTAAGCCTCTATCTTGGATGTGGCATCCCAGTTTGCTTACTCAGATTATATGCCTTCTTGTTAGTGCAGAGGTTTTCCCAATGTCAACTGCAGGTAAAGAGAATGTGGCTCTATTGTTCGCCGGAATACTAGTATAGCAAAACACCAATTTTCTTTTCATACTTCTCAAACCGGTAAGTAGGTCACAGAATAGAAGGGGAACAGTGGACTGTTAAGTTTTATTAACTCCACAGGTATAAAGGTGTGCCACTTTTTAATTACCCACACGTTTTCACTTGGTTTTCATTATACTATCATGTCAATTTTATGGGAAATACTGGCCTCAAAACTCCAACAATTTACTCGATTCGAAATAATGACAACGTCGCGTTTCGTTGCGTTGACCACATTAGTTTCAAATGGACATTTAATATTCTCAATTCATGACTAGTCTATTTTCTGTAATCATATTTAGAGAGATCAAGCATTCCTAACCAGCACGGGGATGCTATTCGTGGCTACATAACACAGACATTAAACAACCAAGACTGGAATATTTAACGTTTCTAACGATACTCGCTATCGAGTTAATGGATGATATTATGTGTATTTTATTCAGACAGCCAACTTCTTAGTTCTAACACCTCAACAGAGCAAGACGTCCGGTTGGCAGACTGAGGGGTTGACGAAGGGTGACCGCCGGAGAGCAGGACTAATGGCTAACAGTTAACCTACGTGACAGCACAGTGAGCGGGTCAGTATAACTCTATGTAACAGGTCTAGTAGAGGCTAGAGAGCGAGCTAAGTGATGTCTACGAGTACTAGTGCTGAGCACGAGTGGGTGTCACGTATTGTATAACATACAGTTTAGGAGAATGCACTGCTACCATAGTCTCTGCTGACACTTACCTTGATGTTCTGGTAAATATTGCACGGAGTGACACTGCATCATCTCAAATATAGACCCCTCTCTTAGAACTGTCTTGGAAAGTCAATATATCCATTACCAAATATAAAATCAAGTTTTCAAAAATTATCAAATTTATACCCTTATCACATTAGCTTTCCATGAATGAATATCAGTCTTAAATACCTTCGGATTAATTTATATGCATATTTTTATTGTCCTCATTTAGGGGCAAGTGAGTGCAAAATTGCAGGAAATACAATGACGGAGAACGTAAAACAGACACATTATAATTAAAATATTGTTGCTGGGTAATTGTAAATGCTGTCAGGGTGTTAAGTGTGCCTGCAGCGGGGTGTAACTGACGGGTGTTGGATGGAGGGATGCGTCTGGATACCTTGCCTGAGGGATGCCGTTCTAGTCGGTGGTGCGGAAGTTCCACCGGTGTGACAGGAATGGTAGTCCTAGGAATGGAAGTCCGGGGTCGAATAAGATATACTAGAACAGGTTAGGGTTGGTCAGAGTATTGGGGTAAGTTTATGGGACGAATGTTACCTGTATCAAGACTTGAAGTAATGGGGAACGGACTATGGTTCTTAGGGGAGAACCATTCTTGTCACACCCGGCGCAAATTTCTGTCCTGATGCAGATTTCTTTCTACCGCTGCTGTCATAGCCGAGAACTTCCGTCACTGTTGAGCAGTGGGGGGTCAGGCACGCTTTGGCTTCTGCCGCGTAGGCCTATATAGGACTGGAAAATCAGAAATAGAAGTTATGAGCAAGAGGAGTTAGTGAGTAGAAGAGAGTTAGTTTTGAAGAGAATAAAAAGAAGTTAGTTAGTTGAATTAATTGTTACCGTTACCGTTTCAAAACTTTTAGAGGCTATATAGACTCCAGAACTTAGATTTGCAGCTGTAAGTAGAAAAACGAATACATAAAATTAAACAAAAGTGTTGCCAGGGGACATCTTACGACTGATGTGGCAACACCTTTGTTAAATTTTATGCCTGAATGTGTTTCGAGAAACAAAGAACCACAATACTATATACATTTGTAAATAACAACAACAAATATTTAAATATAAAGAGGGGTTTCGATTTTTATATAATAATATCTCTCCTCTATGTTTAATCTGGTGTCGCTAGGGTTGTGTGAGTAACCCAATTTATCATTTGACGAAAAGTAATGAAANATTGAGACTGAAAGGGCTTCGCTCGATCACTTTTCACAGACAAACAGATTTTTCCCCCTACATAACATAACCTCTCGCTCATGTCAGCGAAATGGTATGGCACACGTATATAATATAAACGTGCTCGCCGGCGTAGCCCGTAGCTACTGACGATGACATTAAAATCGCACGGTAAATCATACACGATTTCATCGTACCGCGCCCGTGGCAAATGTAAGCTAGGCTTTACCGGCACACGTCTTTTGCTACCAGCACTTTTGGTGGGTCTGTACGACAAGCAGTATACACGGTGAGTCACTTACGTGGATACAGTTCATGGACGGTGAGCTGTGATCATGGTTTTCTGTGTTCCACTCAGCCCTGACGTGACATCGATGTCACAGAGAACCCAGCCCAAACTGCTCTCTCTCTGTCCGGCAGAACATGGCTGTCTCTCTGTAAGGCGCTTTGACCCAGTAAACTGCCTGCCGTCACGGGGCTTTTCTCTCCTTTGACATTCTATACCTGGGTATTGAAGTGGTTTTTATATAATAGGGCAGGTACGTCACGCCTAACTCGCCAGGTAAATATAATATGAAGCAGGGGTATTGATCGGACTGTGTTGGAACAGCACATGGTAGTAGAGCTACAGTTTAGAAGGCGCGGTCACTTTCGGATTATCAATGTCGCTCCTAAATCGATCCATATGACACAAAGGTACGCCTCAATATAGATGTGCATGGAACTGTTAAAACTTTAGCACAGGTTATAATATTTAAAATATGTTGATTTATTAATTGGATATAAGTTAACATGCTAGAGACAGGAGTGACATGTTGTTAGGTAATAATAACAAGTACATGGTTTGTGTTGAGTTGGATATAGGTATGGATAAGCTGGGGATGATGTGAACGGGTCTTATTTGTGAATTGAATTATGCAATGGGAGTCGCGTGAAAGGGCGCAACCCGCCCTCTACACCAGCAGTATCACAGAGAGTGTTTACATACCGTGGAGTCCATAAAGCCATTTCAAAGCAGGGACTGATTTGTGCTCAGTGTAAAGACCGGGCGTCATATGTATACGTGACAGGCGGTAGTAATTCCAGTACATTACATGGTAGAACGTGAGTATTCGCACATCATTTTTTATATCTCTGGGCCTGGATACCGCTAATTATTTCACTCGTTGAATCGGTTTACGTGCATGCTTATTTGGTATAAACTACGCCAACAAATACATGCAGGTACATGGATGATACTCAAGGCCCCAGTTCCAATTTATTTCATTATTCTTTCATTATTCATTCATTATTCATTTTAAACATTTTGGGGGTGGAGTGTGTGCGGGCGTACCCTGTAGGGTGGGTGCTGAGGTGATGGGGGGGGGGGGGGTCCATCATTTACCAGCGCACTCGTGAGTACCCATTGATATTACAGCTAGCCCACGTGTGTTCATGAATTTACTCACCTCTACTTGACGTTCGAATCCAATGCACTCCAAAACACGCAATATGACACAAGACCCTTCAATAACATGTCCCATCAACTGAAAACCAGTCTTCCCACAATTTCCACCGGCACGATCATTGTTTATACATGGATAGGGCCTGCTTGAGTTCTGCCCTCGCCCTGCCCCTTGGTTGCGAGGATAATTTCAACTTTATCCCCAAGTGGGCGTGGCGTGGGGATACTGAAAGTGCTTGCGGGTTCGACGTAGATGTCTTTGTACACAAACCGTGAGATTAGGCGTGACAGTGAACGCAAATAACTCAGGTAAGCCTCTATCTTGGATGTGGCATCCCAGTTTGCTTACTCAGATTATATGCCTTCTTGTTAGTGCAGAGGTTTTCCCAATGTCAACTGCAGGTAAAGAGAATGTGGCTCTATTGTTCGCCGGAATACTAGTATAGCAAAACACCAATTTTCTTTTCATACTTCTCAAACCGGTAAGTAGGTCACAGAATAGAAGGGGAACAGTGGACTGTTAAGTTTTATTAACTCCACAGGTATAAAGGTGTGCCACTTTTTAATTACCCACACGTTTTCACTTGGTTTTCATTATACTATCATGTCAATTTTATGGGGAAATACTGGCCTCAAAACTCCAACAATTAACTCGATTCGAAATAATGACAACGTCGCGTTTCGTTGCGATGACCACATTAGTTTCAAATGGACATTTAATGTTCTAAATTCATGACTAGTCTTTTTTCTGTAATCATATTTAGAGAGATCAAGCATTCCTAAAGAGCACGGGGATGCGATTCGTGGCTACATAACACAGACATTAAACAACCAAGACTGGAATATTTAACGTTTTTAGTGATACCCACTATCGCGTTAATGGATGATATTATGTGTATTTTATTCAGACAGCCAACTTCTTAGTTCTAACACCCCAACAGAGCAAGACGGCCGGTTGACAGACTGAGGGGTTGACGAAGGGTGACCGCCGGAGAGCAGGACTAATGGCTAACAGTTAACCTATGAGCGGGTCAGTATAACTCAAGTAACAGATCTAGTAGGAGCTAGAGAGCGAGCTAAGTGATGTGTACGAGTACTAGTGCTAAGCACGGGGGTGTCACGTATTGTATAACTGGCTGAGGGCTGGTGCATTTATTGAGCGGTATACTTCTCTGGTTCGTCCCATTGTGAGAGATTGAAAACATAACGTTTAAGGACTTGACCAGATTAAAAACTGAACGTGTAAGGGCCTGTGAAAGTGGACCGGTCCAGTTAGTATACCTCTGGGCCCACACGGACCCGAACCTGGTGTATTTTACATTCACGCATTTCACCCGAGTGTATGCGACACAAACCACGTCTCAGTTTACTGTTTTTGACATCCTCCGTACGTGTAACAGTTTTAACACTATATGTGATGTTTCTATCAAATATACAGACTAATGTTATACATAATTGTCTAAAATCTAGCGCATACATAAAATGTACTGATCGGCAACAGCAGTTTCACAAACGGTTAAGGAGAAAGCAGTGCTACACTGGCCTCTGTGGCACATACCTTTGATACCCGTCGAGATGTTCTGGCACGGAGTGACAGCTACACCATCTCACACCTAGGCCCCACCTCTAGATCTGTCTGCTAGCTGGGAAAGCTAATATATCCATTACTAAATAAAACATCATGTTTTCAAAAATTATCAAATTTATGCCCTTATCACATTAGCTTTTCATGAATGAATATCAAGCTTAAATACCGTCAGATTAATTTATATGCATATTTTTATTGTCCTCATTTAGGGGCAAGTGAGTGCAAAATTGCAGGAAATACAATGACGGAGAACGTAAAACAGACACATTATAATTAAAATATTGTTGCTGGGTAATTGTAAATGCTGTCAGGGTGTTAAGTGTGCCTGCAGCGGGGTGTAACTGACGGGTGTTGGATGGAGGGATGCGTCTGGATACCTTGCCTGAGGGATGCCGTTCTAGTCGGTGGTGCGGAAGTTCTACCGGTGTGACAGGAATGGTAGTCCTAGACTGGAAGTCCGGGGTCGAATAAGATATACTAAAACAGTTTAGGGTTGGTCAGAGTATTGGGGTAAGTTTATGGGACGAATGTTACCTGTATCAAGACTTGAAGTAATGGGGAACGGACTATGGTTCTTAGGGGAGAACCATTCTTGTCACACCCGGCGCAAATTTCTGTCCTGATGCAGATTTCTTTCTGCCGCCGCTGACATAGCCGAGAACTTCCGTCACTGTTGAGCAGTGGGGGGTCAGGCACGCTTTGGCTTCTGCCGCGTAGGCCTATATAGGACTGGAAAATCAGAAATAGAAGTTATGAGCAAGAGGAGTTAGTGAGTAGAAGAGAGTTAGTTTTGAAGAGAATAAATAGAAGTTAGTTAGTTGAATTAATTGTTACCGTTACCGTTTCAAAACTTTTAGAGGCTATATAGACTCCAGAACTTAGATTTGCAGCTGTAAGTAGAAAAACGAATACATAAAATTAAACAAAAGTGTTGCCAGGGGACATCTTACGACTGATGTGGCAACACCTTTGTTAAATTTTATGCCTGAATGTGTTTCGAGAAACAAAGAACCACAATACTATATACATTTGTAAATAACAACAACAAATATTTAAATATAAAGAGGGGTTTCGATTTTTATATAATAATATCTCTCCTCTATGTTTAATCTGGTGTCGCTAGGGTTGTGTGAGTAACCCAATTTATCATTTGACGAAAAGTAATGAAAAAATGCAGGGCTGATATAATGAAAATATATATTATTTCTATAATTCAAATGGTCCGCTTCCAACCAAGAAGAAATCTGTTTTATTTTTAGTTTCAGCATTTTAAAAATTTATTGTTATCATCAGCATGTCGATTTTAGCTCCATTTTAGAAAATATAAAGTAACAACTTCAACATCAAAGACTTTAAGTGACACATTTAAAGAGGATATATGTATATTAGCTTGCATAGTGTGTAACTGTAAATGTTGTTGGGCTGTAAAGTAGACATGATTGTCGTAGTTTGTTCACGCCGAGAGACCACACAACCAAATTTGATGTTGGTGGCGTGCAAATGAATGAGCGCCCCCTTTACCGCGAGAGACGACTTGAATTCAAATGATTTAGAGGACATAATGGTGTGTTATTTTACTTGGTATACCGCGAGAAATGTCTTGAATTCAAATTATCTAGAGGCCATAACGGTGTTCTGTTTGGAATTGCATTTTCATTCATATCATATTAACAGTCTTATCAGCAGATAACGCTAGAGGCGATTTTGTTTGAATAAACCTTGTTCGAAAAAATATCCTCGAGGAAGGTGGATTTAGTGCATTGCTCAATATTATTATGATTATTTTATCAGAAGCCCTTCCTCCCAAAGAGCGTGGGATGAAAGTGTTATCTTCATGTTTTTAATCAAACAAGAGATTCATGATGTAATTACGGGAATACGTGTCTGAATCTAATTATTACCTCGTGCAGGTAAAATTGCCCAGTAGCTTGGAAAGAACTCATTTATCAGTGGGAAATTAGTGATACCGGTAGATTGTATAGGAGGGTATTCCTGTCCTGACAAACGGTTGAGCAGTGCTACCCTCTACCAGGGTGGCAGATATTTATAGGCACATTTTCAAAAAGCTCGAGAATCAAATGACCGTCTATTTATCTAAAGTCAGTGTCTTTGAAAATCTGTGAATATCTTGTGAAAAATCAAGCTGTCGCCCTGGTAGAGGGTAGGTTTTAGGAATAATTTCACTATATCTATACATAAGCGTTAAAATTGGATTCACTGGTCAGCCTCGGGGAAGTCGCCACAGTGTTTACAGGTGACTGCCTAAGGACTACCGGTAGCTTACCCTATCACCCCCACCCCCACCCCACAACAGCGGTTTGAGCCTGCTGCTAGGATTATTTCAAGCAAATGAAAAAATATAAATCTGATTGGTAAGGTTAATGTATATTTATGACTATAGGACTATTTCCCATCGCATGACAAGCAGTCATTTTAATAGCACCCTACACGGAAGGCCGTGCATATTGAATGTTTTTCTATACCAACTTGACAGATAAATGACACTTTTGACTAGCTCGGTATAAACTGACTCATGTGACACTTTTGGCAATTAGTTATATTTCAGTGACACTTCATCTGTGCCACCTTTTACTTGTCTGTGTCAAAAATTAAGTAACGAGATAGATTTTCCCTTATTTTAGGTAGATCTCTTTGAATAATACTAGGGCGAAGTGATACGAACTCACATATAACAGTGGGCATCTAAACATCTAGACATCTTTAACATGATCAGATTCTACACATTTTACACAACATTGAAATATTATGATGGGCATGTTCATAAATGTAATTATAAATTTTCTATGGTGTGAGGGGAGGAACATGTTGTATTCTAAGTGTTGTGCCGTTGTATGTGGAACGATGGGGAAAAATAAGGTTCTGAGTCCATAACGTGCTGCGATGCAGTAAAGATAGAGATCGAGTATCGTACAGATGCGTGGGTCAGATTTGAAGCAATCATGGCTGTGGATCATTATCCTGTAGATAAAGTCTAGTACGGAAGCACTGGAAATCTGATTTTTTTTTTACGAAGAATAAGGGTTCGTTTCCAATGAACTATCGGTCTTACGAAGATCGATCAAACTCCGCTGGGACTAGCTGAATGCGATCAGTTTGGCAGATTTACACACGCGTCTTGTTTCCAACATAGGCCTACTCGTTTATTCACCAGCTTTTCTACATTCTGTTCAACGCCGGGGGGGGGGGGGGGGGGGGGGGGGGGGG